>KV907495.1:554299-579700 GCA_001990825.1 Aspergillus carbonarius ITEM 5010
GGGGGGGGGGGGAGGGAACCACTACAAGGGGTTAGCACAAGCCATCTCTGCAGTCTGCACAGGGGCCCTCGGTCAGTGCTCGGTATTGTTTCGGAAATGCAAGGTGGGAGGGAGATCATGGATCATGGAATGTTTGCACGTCGCACCGCTCGAACAGAGCAGTCAGGGTTTGCCGCGGTCTGCGGGGCCCGCGACGGCACCCAGTTCGGGAGCATGCTCAGAGATAAGATCCTTACACACAAGCCAGGCCCGTTGGCAAGACGGGTCTTTCGTCGACATCTCCGCCAACCAGTAGAGAGCCTTGGCCACCTGCGCGACCACCCTCCGGAACTTGACAGTCCCCGGTTTGGGCAGAAGCAACAACTCAATGATGAGCACTGTGGTCGCCTGCATGAGATAGTGTAGAATGCACCACCAGGGCGAGACCCGATAAACCCAGGGGAGGTCAGGGGGATCAGGCAGTAAGTCGAGCATCTGGCACCCAATCTCAACACACACGCCTGCCATGGTCTCGCAGAAGCGGCCGGGTGGGTCGTTGCCGTAGTTCTGTTGGGCGAGACGGCTTAGGCAAGGTTGCGTAATGAGCAGCTTGGTGCTGTAAAAGCGAAACGCGAGGCTTACCCTCTGCCTTTCGAAGGCTGGCGCTCCTTGGGCGAAGTGAAAGGCAGGCGGGAGTCGGGAAAGCCACGCTTCTACCTTGGCATGCAGCATGGAGATATTCGCTTCAATCTCCCGCCACGATTTCCGGGCTGCTCCTGGGGAATATAGTAGGTCAACAGACTCTCGCATGATCAGTGCTAGGTCGATGTGGTAAAGGAAGTAAAGCGAGGTGTTCGGCGTCAGCACTTCGATGGCGCCAGCAACAATCTGTTCGCTCTGTTTCCCCGGCGCCGGCGCTTGGGACCGGACGGACTCGGGCGTCCCGCCAGTGTCGACCGCTTTCCCAGGGCCTCGAAGACAGAAGGTCTCCATGAAGATAGTTCGAGCTTCGTTATCAGCAATGAGTTGAAGTACCTTGTTATCCATGAACTCTTCCTCCCGAAAAGGTACGGGCAGCGGGGTGGTGCAGAAATCATCACTGGTGCTCGGTGGTCGGCCCGTCATGACGCAGAGGGAGTTATCCAGCATGTAAAGTGACCACCACACCCGGTAACGGGTCTCTTTGGATACATGAACGATGGAATTGCTTTCGCTTCGTAGATTCAGTCCCATCGTAACCGCCGAGCGGATAGATATTCCACAAATTCTCCAGGACCTGAACGACCATGTGAATCAGAGAAGGGTACGAAGAACGCAAGCCCTGGGTGAACCAGAATTGAGCGCTGGAATGAGAAATAGTCAGATAAGGGCCGTACCTGTTGACTTGCCCTATAGACATGAGGTAGAACGACGTCAGCCCCTCCACTTGGACTTGTTGCAGATTCGGATGCTCGAGCAGTGCGGTATCACTCATGCTCAGCTTCCAGGCCCGCGAGAAGTAGACGAGGCTGTCGTCCGACCCGTTTTGAGTCTCGTTGTACAGATGACGCGCATGTCTTGCAGCGATAGCGAATATCAGGTTGAGTATCGCAAGCCATCTTTTCCCCGGCCGTACGTAGTGCGCCGAATAGAACGACTTGTACTGCGCCAAGAAGATCATCTTGCCCACAATCGGAAAAGTTGGATGCACGGCATGGAAATAGCCATCGACGAGCTGGTCAGCAACGGTGACAGGAGGTCGTTGGGATGGGTCGACATCATCAATGACAGGGATATCCGAGTCGTCCAGGAAGAAGTTCACCGAAGAGACCGATTGACGATCCCAGGTTTCTCGGGGGGAGACGGAGTTGGACCGTTCCAGAAGGCGTTTCAGGCGATACATCCATGCGATCTCGGAATGTTCACCGACGAAGCCCATGGCTTGTATCTTCTCGTCACGGTTAAAATCTTCGTTGGTATAGTCCAAGGCTGCCGACGAACCCGGGGAAGGGTTCGACAGAAGGGCAGCATCGGCCACTTTGGAGGCCGAGAAAGACGCCGACGCACGAAGGCTGGCAAACTGTTCATTGTCGTCCCTTTGCTGTGACGTGGGTGGTTAAACAACGTTGGGAAGGAGACTGGAGGGTGCGAGGCAGATGAGATGATGGTAGGCAGTGAAAAAGACCTTACATCGTTCAAAATCTGGTCGACGTACTGGGCCATCTCCGGATCCAGCTTGGGAGAAATCTCTCGCAGAAGGGCTTCATATACCTGAACCTGGGTTGTCAGATCACCGAGCTGCCTAGTACCCACCGTCAGAACTGTTCGACACCGATTCCATGAGCAGTCACATCACGCACTTGGCCATCTTTTCTCGCTTGCGGTCCCCGTACGAACAGCGGATCCCCGACTCCTGGCACCGCTGGCAGGTTGGGCGGTGGCCGCTGCATTTGGCCTTCTGGTCCCGACAATTCTCACAGGCCCGGCTGACCCGTCCGCTGCTGGTCCAGGTACTGGTACTCACCGTCCGGGGGATGGCCACCTTGGAATTCGCGGCGCGATCACCAGGAGCACTCTGGGAGGTGCCAGCAGCGGAGGTCTCAGCATGGCTGGACGGGACGGGCTCGTAAGAGACAGGAGGGCCCAAGGACGACTGCGGCGGGTACTGGGGGACCGGCCAGGAACGGTACTTGGGCTCACTGCCGGGGAAGTCGGAGGAGGAAGAAGAGGGATAGGAAGGATATGAAAAAGGAGGGGGCCGTTTGTTGTCGCTCATTGTCAAAGAAAAGGCGAGACGAGGCGAGAAAACTTGTCAGCCCCCTTGGTCCCAACCCTCGTAGCACGGGACAAACCCAGCAACAGCAAACACACACGGGAAATCGCTAATCAATCAGGAGTGGGCACTGGGGATAGGGTCACTATAGACTAGGAAAGAACAATAATAGTGGACAAGGCTTGGTTTGGGTGTCACACAGTCTCATACCGACCTCTGGACGCTTGTTGGCCGGGAGGGACCCAGAGCCGGTCGAGGACGGAGCGTGGTAGGCTGGAGGTGATTGCCGGGCTGGTTTGGTGGTCTCGCCACAGTTGGGCGGAAATCGGCTCGCGTCTCCGGAACACCAAGCCCATCGGCCCAGAGGCGCCCATCGTGGTAGAATTCCCAACCATGGATCCTTTCCCCCCCCCTTCCCCATCTCCGCACCCTTGATAGAACAGCTGCTGGGAGCTTATCCACCGCCCACCCTGAATTTTTCGAGGGGACCAGCTCGCTCGTGATCCAGCTCGGGTGCCTTGACCGGACCTCGGGGTGCCGCATGACAGCCAACCCGCGCCAATGCTTGTGAGGCGGATGCCGGGGCCAAGCTGGAGGTCGAATCCTCCTGTTTAATAATAACCCTGCTGCGGTCCTTTCCCCTTGCCCTCCCACCATCCAGCCCAGCAGCTCTCCGGCGAGATGGTCCGCTCGCGGTGTCGGAGCTCCAGGCTCATTGGGCGACGAGGAGGAATCTTAGACCTCGCGTCCACTCGAATGAAAAAAAAAAAAAAAAAGTGTCCAACTGTGTCAGTGGCGCCACCTACATCAACCTCTTCTAGCCACCTGCTTGGCCTGACGTCTGCCAGTGGGCGCAAAACCTGGTCGAAAAGGACTTTGGAGGTCTGGATAAGGCGAACCCTGAGGGAGCCGATCATCGGGGAGGAACGCAACAACCCCACCGCGTCGGCACTCCAGGGGTACGTGGTAACGGGCTCGGTGCTTCATCTGCGGTGCCAGCATTGACGACGATGGCGGAACCCAGCCCCCTTTCCTTGGGATCGAAGAGGGGGATGAAAGAGGGGCTCGCGACATGCCCAGCAGACACTATCAACCGGTCATGGGAACCTGCTGCCTGTTAAGGTAAGCAGTATGCAACTTGTTACCCACAGAGCCTCTGCCATCGCTATTTACTGGGTCGGACGGCCTGTCTCATTGTTGACTTTCCTTCTTAGCCAGAATGATTGAACGACTGAATAAGATCGAGGGACAGTCCCGCAACCAACCAGACCAGTCTCGCTCCCGTTTCGATGATTGCCGGCAACAGAATACCCGAACTTGATGGACAAAATCTCTCGTAAAGATCGAGTAGCAAGTGAATGGACATCTATACATCTACTGCTCTTGGAGGTTTAGGAGAATATGGTGAAGCGGCCAAGGTTGCACGACGTCCAGGTCGTCATGGTCACATGTCTGCCGGCTTAGATTTCTCCTCTCGGCCGTCATTCACAAAGTGGATGACGTTGTGGCATGACGGTATGGCTCTCAACATGGTGCTCTTCATCCATCCGTCACATGCCCGCATTTGGCGTTTCCACGACTGCAGTATGTATCAGGCGGGTTATCGCCTGAAACGCTAGCTTTAGAGAGACCGTTCGCGCATGGAGCAGGAGCACAAGCCAATGCAGGGAGAATCGCGCTGTCCATTCCCCCACTGTTCTTACACATGCTAGCCGCAACGATGTTACCGGGTATGGCGAAGCGGGTGGACCTAGATCAGCCGTACCGACAGCACAGCCGCCAGTCATCAAAGCCTGATGCGCGGGGGTACCAGAATCAGGGAGCGGAGGATCTGCGGGAATTTGTTATTGCTGCGGCAATTGCGGTTGGAGCAGTGACCTTGTGACAAGGCCAAGACGCTTGGAGGTGCAAACCCACTGAGTATTGACTTCACGGCCAAACCTTGCGGATCTGAGGGCATAGAGCTCAAAGTGCTCTTGGGTTTGGCAGCGATTGTGCGCGAGGAGCCGACCATGGCACCGATTTCGATTCCTCGGATAACCACTTGCCGGTCCTCCTTCCCGGGTGGCCCATGAGAATGGGCGACGAACAGGACTGACCAGCACAGCTTTTGATGAAAGACTTTGCCTGGTGCCGGGGATTCCAAAGGCGCAGGGAGGGAATGTATCACGAGCCACGCCCTGGGTTCGGTTCTAGGATGGGATTCGTTAGGGTGCGCGTTCTTGTGCGCGTTCTGGTGCGTGGGCTCAGGCAGCCATTTCGGGATGTTGGACCGGCGGGGTCAGGTCGAGCTGGAGACAAGCAGACATTAGCCAACGGCCACAGAGACTGGAGCATAGCTTTACTTTGCAGGTAGCACTCATCGCGTCCGCCGGCATCCCGGGATCGGGGATGCGCAGGCTGGCGTCGGAGCATGCGAGTATTCCCGGGTCCGTGCCTAGACAGGATCCAGTAGGCATATTGCAATAGACCAGTATCCGGTGCGAGTGACGGGGCGACGGCGCATCCACGCCGGTCGATGGACGATGGAGATGGGAATGAAGATGGAGATGAAGATGGAGATGAGAAATGTTTCGGCCGAGGCGGGGAGAAGACCGGAAAAGGGAGTGCGAGGGGGCCAGCCTGAGCTGCCAGGCATCCCCAGGCACCGCTCGCCGGACTGCACAAGATGCGCAGCGACTCGATGAAGGTGGGAGATGGCCCATTCAAATATGCTTTGTTCCACCGGCCGAGACTTACTGGGTACTACCTAGGGAGTACCTAGTACTGCCTGGTCTTCGAGGCAGCGCGGCGGGCACGATTGGCGAGGAAAAAGGTTCCGCACGGGGAAGTGGCTGACGGTGACCCTCTTTGGTTCCTCGTCCACTGGCCACTCGCTGGGCGCGGACCATCTGTTTTTCCTCCTTCAGCGTCGGATTTCTTCATTGCCTCCGCCGGGGGGAGGGGGGGACTGGAAGTAAGGGCTGTCGGGAGGCACGATCGGACGATCTCGCTGCCAGATCCATCGCGATCTCCAGCAGGATCGGGAGAGGCGAGGTGGCTAGGAGAAGCCAGCTCAGTCCGTCCGTCCGTCCGCAGGGCCTTTTCCGCTGGCCTCAGTTGCGGAAGGTTCCAGTTGGCAGTCGCCAGTCCTCGACTCGAACCATCGATCGCGTCGCCGGCTCTCATTGGCCCCGGCACCGAATCCCGGATATCCCCCTCGCTCGGAGCGCTAACTGCATCTCTCCATTCTCCATTCTCCATTCTCCATTCTCCATTCGCCATTCGCCAATCCCCGATTGCCAGACAGTCACGATCTATCGACGGAGTAGAACTTGTCTCCGCTGCCTAGTGCCGAGCAACTATCCGCATTAGCGCGCCTCTCCGGTGACCTCAGGTCCCCGACAGTCTACACTGATCTTCCTCGCAGAATACACCCTAGAATCTTCTTCCGATGCCTTGCCTTCGCTTCCTAATCCTCTCGAGTTGTCGGACGACGGGTGAACTTGCGTCGCATCACACCGTCTCTTACACTTGCAGCGGTGACCCGTGACACGTTCAGCGGCCTACCAAAGCGATGACGATAGCTTGCTCGTGGCGATCGATCTACGCAGCTCGCCCCCTAAAAAGAAAACGTATGCGCGTGATAACCCGGGTTGGAAGCCAGTGGTCAGGTCGCCCAGCAGGTCACCTCTGTATCTCCCATCCCAACCGAATGGCAGCATAACCCGGAAGACTGGAGGAGTGCCGATTTGAGGAAGACTAGGCGGCCAATGGAATCCAGCAAGGTCTGGCCGGCCCTCCAAGGATTTGGGGGCGGCCTGTGCGACGCGCTTTTCCTGCAGCCACTCGGCAGAGATCGAAATGGTGGCTTCAAGCCGTGGTCTGCACGTGTCCGCTGCAGGGTTTGTTTCGTGTGTGGCCTCCAAGTTGCCGTGCTGCCCGTTCCTAGTTAAAACTCGTCCTGACGGGTTCTCTATACAATGGTCTAGATGGAGTGATTGACAAGATGTGGCAGTGGGGGGGAAACATAAGCTAGCATCTTTGTAGAATAGTGGGCAGTCGATAGTCGAGGCTTGGCCTTGAGCAGTGTATAACCTCCAAACCGTCTGATATATGTTCTAATCCGTGCTCCAAATCCATTCAGTCGCTGCTACCCTATCTCAACTGTACTCCTGCCCAACTTATGCCTCGTAAAAGTTTGTGCTGGATCGCGGATGGCGACTTCGGCTGGGCTCGGCAAAACCGCCCGCCCGCCGACGAGGCCGACCTCGACGGCCAAACTCACCTCCTCTCCATCACTCATCAGAATAAGCAATAACCCCATCCACGTCGCTCGTGGTTGTCCCTGGCGCGTTTACCTGCATCGCCATGACCCATGAACCGTAAAAAGCATCCCAGAACGACCGACGAGGTCGAATGTCCCAAACGGAGAAAGTTTGTCGCGTGAGTCTCCCAATGGCCGCTACGGGATTTCCAGACACAATGACTGATTACATCCCAATCCGCCAGCTGTCAACGGTGCCATTCCCACAAAATCAAATGCTCTGGGGATCAGCCCTGCGCCAAATGCCGCCAGGTCGGCTGTGCCGATGAGTGCCAATACGCGCCGCGGGATCGTCAGGTCCGAGTGAGCGAAAGGTAGGTGATACAGCAGTGGACGGATGACTCATGGGCTTTTCTACGATGTCTGGCCTGCGTTGTCTGATTGGCATTTGACTGATCGATTTCTGCCAAGCTATCTGCGACAATTGCAAGCCGAGAACCAGCGCCTGCGAGAACAACCGACGCCCTCGGTCAACCCGACCGAGGCCGACGCCGCGGCCGGCCGCGGTCCGTCGCGAGCGGCAGAGGCGCCTGATGAAAGCAATCCCAACGTGCGCAATCCCTTGACCGGAGACCGTGCCTGGTTCCACCCCTACGACCCCTCTGCGCCGCCTATCTTCGTGGGCGAGGCGGCCTGCACGGCCTTTGCCACGCGCTTCAGGCGCTTCTTGACCGGCAGCAATGCGACCGCGCATATTACGCGCACGCAGTATGTTCGGGAGGAGAATATAGCCGCGGCCAATGCGGGCGATATCTCCTGGCCGAGTCTGCACCAGGCGCGGCTGTTGCTGAAGATTGCCCTGCGGCAGATCGGCTTCATCTATCACCTGGTGTTGCGCAAGTCGACGCTGGAGAAGCTCGAGGAGATCTACCAGACGGGCGACTTTGAGTGCCAGGTCAACCAGTGCAAGTTTTTTGCTCTGTTTGCCTTTGGCGAGGCCTATTCCATGCGAAATGAGCCGGCCTCGGGGTCGAGAGTGCCGGGGACCAAGTATTTTGCGCGTGCATTGAGTCTGGTGCAGGTGCTGCCGGAAAGAACGAGTATCACGCACTTGGAGACGCTATTGCTACTGGTATGTTTGCAATCGCTCGTGAGGCTCATGCAGTTCATACTAATGTCCCAGTCTTTGTTCTCATATTATTTAAACCGACGGCACTCTGCTTATGTCTTGATCGGGAGCGCCATGCGCCTAGGGCTGTCCATCGGGATGAACCACAACGTCCCCGAGTCGCAGCTCATCGATCCGATTGAACGGCAACACCGGGTGCGCATCTGGTGGACGATCTATATCTTCGATCGCATGTGGGGATCAAAGATGGGCCTGCCGTCGCAGATTCTGGATGACGACATCCATCTGGACATGCCGACCAACATGACGCCGACGCAGTTGCACGAGGAGCAGTTTTCCGACACGGAATATCTGAAAGCCAACATCAACTTGGCACGGATCGTGGGCGAGACAATTGCCAAGCTATACAGTCTACGTAAGTACAGCGAGACATTCCTACAGCGGGTGCAGAAGCTACTGAAGGCGCTAAAGAACTGGGTGGAAACGCTGCCGGAGCATTTGCGCCTCGACCAGGTAGAGCCGGAGATGAGTCGGACCCCAGTGGGCTCGTTGCATCTGTCGTTCAATCAGGTAAGCCTCTCCCCCCAATGCCCCTCATTGGGAAAAAAAAAAAAAAAAAAAAAAAGATTGCCAACCAGTCAGTGTGTGATCCTCACCACCCGACCGACCCTCCTGCATATCCTCATCAAACTCAGCGAGGCCGATGGCACTCGCTGCGAGGACATCGAGGAGATTTCCCAACCGTTGCTCACCCTCGGCGAAGCATGCATCCACGCCGCGCGCCACTCGCACTCGATCATCTTGACGCGGTGGATCAACGGCACGCTTCCGACATTTGGGTTCTTCCACGCACATTATCTCTTCTCGTCCGCGATCGTGCTAGTCATGTCCAGCTTCACCCCGATCGGCAGCCCAGCGGACCTGGGAGCCTTCGAAACGGGGATGGAGGTGCTGCGGTCGATGAGCGAGAACGGCAACCTGGCAGCGACGGAACTCTACAAAAACCTGGAGCAGGTCAAATTCTGCCTGGACCGGTATCTGAGCGAGCGCCGACGCGACTCCCGCAGTCGCCGGAACGCGGCAGCAGCCATTGGCCCGGGGACGACGTCTGCCAGCGATGCAGCCGCATCTGCAGCCGCGACGGCAACCCCGATATCAGGCACAGCACCACCACCGCATGCTTTGGCCGAGGGACTGATGCCAGCGGACTTTGGATTCCATCCCGCGACGACGGTGGTGGAGGGAGGGATGGTGCGAGATGCGACGAGCGGGTTTACCACGGCGATGGCGTTTATGGAGCCGACGATGCAAGATTTTCTGGCGCAGAGTGACTTTGATCTGGGGATGTTGCATCCGGTGGATATGTTTATGAATGATGAGAATGCATATGCGATGGGGTACAGCTGACATGCCCAAAACGTTGTGAATATAAGTTGCAATAGATCTAGATCTAGACGAGAGAATACTACGTACTCCTTACTCCCTTTCATAGTCCCACAACGTGGGGCACCAAACATCGAGAAACCGATAGAATAGACACATACTTCATGAACCTTAACACTATCTATATACCTACTATCCCCTAACACAGAAAATCTAGATTCACTCAGTCTATCTTATATAGTAACTACTACATATATAATAAAAATCCCCAACCTCAATCACCTATACCAAAAAGAGTACCTCAATATCTATCAACATCAACCACCACCACCACCACCACCACCACCACAGATAACGACTAAACCACCGCATAATACCAAACCAAAAAACACACACACACACACACACACACACACACACACACACATAAACAGGGTATATAATCAACCATCTAACCATCTATCAACCATCCCCAACAAAAGCAACTGATCTATCTCAACCATCTAACTAATCTCATTAGACACATCATCATGAACCATGAACCATGAACCATGGAAATATAAGCATCGAATCATCATCACCACCACCACCACATACCACATACCACGTGATAGGAGGTAGTACTAACTAAGTAGTTAGCATAAAATGATTACTAATTACTAATAACCCTCTTTCCCTACCAACCCGAACGTCCTCTCCACCCATCGCTGCATATCTAATCCCTTGCGAGTGATGATAATCACTAGGATCCCGCCGATGAGGGAGAAGAATACACCTATCACCATGATTAGCATACCTGGTTTCAAAGGAAACAAGGGACGAGAGGATAGGATAGGATAGGATAGGATAGGATAGGATAGGGGTGGGGGGGGGATAAAGAAAAGAAAAAAAAAAAAAAAAAAGAAGAATGGAAAGGGCACTTACAGATCGTAAATGTCCATCCTACTCCAATAGCTCCGATCAACGGATCCACGGCCGCACTACTTCCCGCCGAGAACAGATACTGGATGATGTATTTCCCACTGATGACTTCGGATCTGCGGTGGGGGAGAGCTTCTAGAATCTCATTAGCCACGACCAGCGCCCGGTGGAAAAGAGGTAAAATAAGGGATGAACGGACCGGCCGCATACGTATTCAACCCATTGAATGTCCCCATGAGACCCACGCCGCCAAAAAATGCCGCAATGATGGGAACCACCATCCCGCCGACTCCCTCCTGTAGGGTCCAGCCATAGACGAGGGCCGCTGCGGGCAGAACAAGGAAGAGGGTGATGAGGCCGCTGTTGAGCCGGTCTTGGGGGAGACGGATGCCGTTTCGCTTGACGATCCATTTCCGGACCATGCGGTCGGAGAGGCGGCCACCGAGGATGGAACCGACGAGGTAGCCGGCGCCGGGGGAGAGGAAGAAGAGGCCGGAGACGAGGGCGGTGGTGAGGTGGAAGCGAGGGTTGAAGATGGAGCGGGCGGAGGTGAGAAGGCTGTATTGGAAGGTGGAGAGGAGGCCGCAGGTGAGGTCCTATCGTTTGTGGGTATAAGTTGGGTGGATGGATAGGGTACTAGGGGAGACATACAGCAAGGAAGATGTTGGGATACACCCAGAGGCGGAAGATCCGGGTGGGATTGAATGCGGAGATGATGTGAAGGGTCTTGGTGGTTCGTGAATAGGGTTTATCGGGGGGGGTGGAGAGCTTGGTATCGGCCGACGGAATCTCGGGCACGAAGAGAATCGACAGGATCAATCCGAACCCCGTCATGGCGACTTGGACCCAGAAGATGTTGCGCCAGCTAGCCCAGGTGACGATGATGCCGCCGAGACAGGGGCCTATCTTGGTCAGTGTTGGCTCACATTGTTGGACTCTTTACAAGAGCGAAAGAGAGGGTTACCAATCGCCGGTCCCGTGACGGTGCCCGTCATGAAGAAGCCCACGGCCGTGCCCCGAACCACCTACGCTCGTTAACATATATCCAACACACGACATCACGGAAGCCCAGGAGGAAAAAATTACCGGCTCAAAAATATCGGCGAGAATAGTCTGCCCCATCACCATAAAGGATGTGCCCGTCAACCCTCCCAGGATCCGAAACGCCGTAAACATCTGCATATTCGTGGCCGCGGCCGTGCCCGCCGAGCAGCCACAGAGCACCAGAATGGCGATGTTATACGCCATCCGTCGCCCAATCAACTGCCCCAGAGGGCCCCAGATCAGCGAGGAGAAGCCCATGGCCAGTAACACGCCGGCGTTGGTGACATTGAGGATCTCCTGGGTGGTGTCGAACTGGGCTGCGATCTCGGGCGTGGCGGGCAGCAGCGACGTGCTGTTGAAGGTCACGGCCAGGGTCATCCAGGACACGACGAACAGGATGATGGATTTGCGCCAGAAGGGAAGGGCGTATCCGTTGGCGATTGCCGCCGGTTTGGCTGCTGCTGCTGCTGCTGCTGCTGGGTTGTCTGACGAGGGCAGGGTTTTCTCGCTGGCCGGGCCAGGTGCGGCCTCAGGCGCGGGCGCGGATTCGAGATCGGGTGCCATGGCCGGCATGGTTCCCTTCATCGTCGAGGTCAAATGGAAGATGAATGATGGGGAGGAGTCCCATGGCCATGGCGTCTTATCGGTCTTATAAGCTGGCGGACTTGTTTCCGACCCTCGGCTTGCCGGTTGTGTGGCCGACTGCTCGCTCGGCCACGCCGGGGTCCTGCGCCGACCTCGGGCTCGCCCGCCGACGCCCAACTGGCCCTGCATTTCGGGCGATTGCGCGCGTATACGGAGGAGTTGACAGGTCCCCGATAATTATAGCCTACGCTGGACACGACAGGACGGTAGAAAGGAAGATATGTGCAATTAAATGCTACTCAGAATAATCATCACAAAGTAGAACGGATTCAATTATGTACGGCTAACAAATCCAAGCCCTCCATCTCTCCACGCCAAGTCCTTACAGCAGGATCATGCCAAGAGCAGCGCCAACGGCGGTCACGGCGTACGCACCCAGCTGCCAGTGGCCCACCCGGACGGCACCAGGGGTAGCAACGCCCGCAGCAGCACCCTGCGAGGAGCTGGAGCTGGCGCTGGCAACCGAGCCGCCAGTAGGGGAAGAGGTCACGCTGCCAGTACCCGCGGTACCGGCCTCCTGGAGCAGGGCAGAGCAAGTGCCCGTGGCAGCGCTGGACGAGGTGGTGGTGCCGTCGCCGCTGAAGTCACAGGCGCTGGCCTTGGCACTCTGCTTCTCGTAGTACTGGTTCATGACGAAGCTGAGCTGCTGCTTGGTCGAGCACACGCTGTACGAGCCGTAGGAGCCGCTGGTCGAGTTGCTCGACATGCCGTCGCAGTAGTCACCCTTGGCGCAGATGTAGTCGAACAGGTCGCCGTACTTGCTCTCCTTGACCGAGTCCTTGACCACGCAGGACAGAGACGCCTCCATGCAGCTGCAGAGCTCCTCGTTGGGGGACGGGGGCAGGGTGCTGCTGGCCTCCCAGGCGGAGCCAACGCTGGGGCACGTGGGGGTAGCGGTGTTGCTGGCGGACCAGCTGTTGCTGTTCACACCGGTGGCGGTGACCTTCTGCATCTGGGAAGACAGGTTGGAGAAATCCTTGAGGGTGCTGACGCTAGTGCCATCCACGGAGACCAAGCCGTAGTCGTTGTCCTCCTGGAAGTACATGTAGACGATACCACCGCTCCAGACGTCGTTCATCTGGTCACCGAAGAGGACGGGGACGTCGGTGAACGTACGGGGAGAGGGGTTGTTGCAGCCATACTCGGAGAAGAACGCGGGCACGGGGTAGTCCTTGAATTCCTCGGTACGCGCCTGGTAACCCGAGGTCTTGAAGGAAGAGTCACCGCACCATTCGTAGATGTTGTAACCGAAGAAGTCGATGCTGTCGGCCGAGTCACTGCAGGCAAGGTAGCTCTTCAGGTCGTCACGGATGGTGGAGTCATCGTCGGTGGCATATCCGACACCCAGGGAAGTACGGTAGTTCTTGGCCTTGATGTACGCCTTCATGTCGCGCACGGCGGCCTTGACGTAGGCAATGGAGTTGGTGTTGTTCTGGCTGTTGGCGACCTCGTTACCCGCGAAGAAACCGATGACGTTGGTGTAGTTGGCAAAGGCATCAATGACGCTGGTGTAGCGGTCGTACAGGTCGGTGTTCCATTGGGGGTCGTCCCGGTTGATGGAGGTCGAGGGGGTCGACAGATCGGTGATGAGGTAGATGCCCGCATCCTGCAGCGCCTGCATGCACTCGGTGTGGTCCTTGGTCGGGTCCACGGCGTAGGTACGGATCACGTTGGTGCGCAGCTGCTGAAGGTAGGGGATATCCCGCTTGCAGGTGGTGGCATCGGCCAGGGGATCAGTGTAGTCCGTGGTGGACGAAGAGGAGCCGTTGGCAGCAGTGTAGTCCTCTGGTGAAGGGTTAGCGGTGTCGATGGCATCGACGACTGAGCTACATACGCTGATAGGCAACACCACGGATGAAACTAGAATGGTCAGTCAGGTGCTGAAACAGGATGCAGAGGGATCTAACTTACAATTGGGTGCCATTGTTCGAGTAGAAGAACTTGTTGCTCTATTGCCAACCAGCCCAGTCAGATAGTGAACTCCGGTCACTGTAGGATGCTAAACGTACCTTGGCCTCGATAGCGGGCAGATCGGCAGCAATGGCGCGGCCCAGCAGAAGGGAGGCCCCGGCCAGGGTAGTAGCGGAGAGCTTCATGATGTCCAAGATGGTTGTGAAACGAGAGTTGAATGTAGTCAAGTAGTTGGGTCGTTCAAATAAGTAGTCCCGGTGATATCAACTGCCCGCAGGAGAATCGATAGCCAAGGAGATGGAAGAGAGGCTAGAAGTATACAACGAGTGACTGACGGCCGACACACTAGGCCGTCGATATAGTTGGGTGGTTGGGGGGGGTGAAAGTGGCTGGGAAGGAGAGAAAGAAAGAGAGATGACGAGAGGAGAGGAGAGGGAAGAAGAAGAGGAGGAGGAGAAGGAGGTAGAGGGGAGGCGAGGTACTTGACCGGAGGCGAATAATGAGGGAGGGGAGGGAGTGGCCCCGGCCCCTGCTGGTCGGTCGGCTGGATCGAGAGCCGATTACGACGCCTCCGCCGTAAAAATAGCAGGTTCCGCCGTGATTGGAGTGCCGCTCCATGTTGATCTCCAGGGTGGTACACATTGTATGACCATGAGGCGGCCCTCCATCCAGTCATCCACCGTCAGCCCAACTCTTACATAGTACTCTAATCCGGTCAACTCCCATGTGGCAGTGTCACCGATCGTCTGGTCAACAGACAAGCCTTTCTTCCGGGCAGCATCGTGCGTGGTGGATGGAACCCATCCCGCGGCAAACAATGGGAGAGGAACAGAGGAAAGCAGGTATCGTAAGTTTGGAAGTAGGGCAGTGGGCTGAAACAGGGTAACTTACCCCAGGACCCTGCGGGATGATTGGCCCAGGACCCTGGCGTTTCGTCCGGGACGGGCGTATTACCGCGCGGTGACGAGTCCAGACTCACGCCGAGCCGGGTTCCTTGTTCCTGACCCGAACCAACAGGGCAACTCCCTGGCTCATCCATCGCCATTTCCGTCCCTGCCGCTGGCCCTCGACCTCTCACGGGCGCTTCCGGTCGGAGGGGTGGGGCGTCTGCTTATTGCGATTCTCATGGACGGCTCACTTGATGCGCGCATCCCAGGGTCGATGCATCCGGAAGCATGCCCTTGATTCACAGGAGTTGGTTCTCAATACGTCTTTTCCATTTCCAACACTCTGCTCTCCTCTTCGCCCTCCCCTCATCCCTGATTCATCCCGACTGGCAAACAACCACCAATGACGAATGAAACGCAGCCGGTCGGAGCCAGCGGGCCTCCGCCAAGGATGCCAAGAGCGCAACCTGCTGGGCGGTAATTGACCGTACGACGTACCAGGATGTAATACGCGGAAGAGACCCTCGGACCCTGCGCAGGGTCTCAAGGGTCTCTCCCAGGGCCCGTAAAGTGTAAACCATGGTAAGGCCCGGTAACTTTGCAGTAACAAATCACTCCACCCCATCCCCATGAATGAAACACGCCCCCCAATGGGAATTTCCATTATTCAATCTTTTGTTATGATTGCTTCATGTTGTGCTGTTACATCCTCTTCATCATTCTTCCGTATCAGCCGTGGTTATTTATAGTGTTTGACGTTGATGAAATGCTTGTTTACGCCGGCCGCTGGTTTTATATACTTCCGTCATCCCAGACATTCCTCAATAGTCTCCTACCCCATGAAGCAGATGTCTGACTTTGTGCCCCTACCCTACCGAGGAGTAGAGCACCCCGATCGGAAACCACCGGAAGTGCCGCAAACTCAGGAGACAAACGATGACCGACCGCACAAAGAACGGGACGCCTGTTGTGATCGGCTGCCGAAACAAGACACGGGATACCAAGCCTTGAGAGATCAGCCATCGAGCGGCCTCCTAGTCTATCAATAGCCCAACCACTGACTTTGGCCGCTGGTCCTCCCCTTTTCGCTCGTCCCCCCAGCCTGACCATGAATCTGCCAGTGTTGTCATCACTGCAGTCATCTCAGCCCTCCAGCCCCCTCAAAAGCAAGGGATAACCCCCACTGTCAGTCCTCCGTATGAAGCACGGGGTACGGCGGATGGAGTACACTCTCACCGGTCGAATCGGTTATCCACCGGCCGACGTCATGATGGGTTGCGCTGCTGAGCTTGGAGGCGCCACAATCGCAGCCAGACAGCCAGTGTCGTGCTGTGCGACCTCGCAGGCTGGCGGATAACTAGAACCGTTGCCTCTTCAACCGCCGGTGCCTCACCTCGCCGCGGGATTGTTTACAGCTATACGGCATCCTTCGTAGCACCGATCCTCTGTTTGTTGTTCTCCTGCTTTGGTTGGAGCTGCATTGTTCGATCGTCGAGGTGCGGGTGAACGGTTAGTCAGAATGTCAGTTGGTAGTACAGTATCTGCAAGACCACAAAGCAGTGGGGCTGCATCTCAACGGTGGGAGGTGAAATCTCAATCGAACGGTGACATCGAATCAGACTGACGACATCATGTCTGATGCTTATGGAGTAGTCTCAACAGCCTTGAAGAGCCGTGCTGAACACTCCTGTGGCTGTGACGACCAGTGGCTTGTACATGTGGCTCATATATGTGGCACAGTCAAGGTAGCAAGCCATATGTGTGGCGGAGAAAGACCTTCGCTTATGTAATTATGAAGATTCGAATGAGCCAATCACCGGCCACCACATGGGGCGACGCGAAACAAGCCAGGGGCTGGAATGCTTTGTCGAAGTTTGACTTTTTGATGACGACACACCAGCCAACAGGCCATCGCATGGGGCCATTCATGGAAGGGGTCGATGTCAAAAGAAACTTTCAGCATGACCTGTGAGAGCCATAGTGCTGCCCAATATCAAAGTCCTACCTGACCGCCGGGACAGGCGTGCAACATGCTGGAAGATGCCGATTTCCAGGCGTGAAATCTCTTCACGGCCTGCACCCATCCCCTGGGACAGCCAAGAGCCCAGAGCCCAGACATCATGATGATGGATTGCGCACTCCGCGGGCGAAAAGCGAGGCCAAACTTCGTTAGCCGGAGGCAATCTGGGGCTTGGCGTTCCGTACTCCGTAGTCGGCATTGACAATTCTCTGTCTGGGAAGCGCCAGGGGCTTGAATCCCCGAAGTCAAAACCCCCTCCACTGGCCTGTCAGCCACTGAGCTGCCGGCATTTCGCTGCGGCCGATGGAGAAGTTGGGGGGATCATTTTATCGATCTGGCCCGGCCAGCCAATGGCCGCCGTCCGCTCGGCGGAGACTAGCGGGAGCTGTGTGGCTGTGTTCGTGCTGCAGCAACCCACCGAATAATGAGATGTGTTGACTTGACAATCAACCTGGAACTGGACGCGGCACTCTCCTTTCACGCTCTGCCATTGTGGGCGACAGTGTTCTGCCCGTCGGACGGATCTCGCCTTTCTTTTCTGCTTTCTGTCGCTCGTTATTGCGGTCATTGGCACGGTCACCGAGGGGCGGCCGTCTTATATCATTTCACTCCTGAGTGCTTCTGCGGTGGTGTCTGCTCGTGTTCTCTCCTTTGCATCTGATCTTATCATCGCCGGACCCATCCTGCCCTTTCGTTGAGGCCAAACCGCTCCAGGTTGTCCGTTCTGGTAGCCACTGAGGCGGAGTATTCGCGAATCCACTTCAGCCACACCGTGAGGCTTCACCTCGCTGCTATCGATCAGTAAGCTCTACACGTCAGTGAGTTTATTCCTCTCTTGCCGTGCTCATTGGACCGAATGATGATGACAGCTGGTGCCGCGCGGTTGGGACGCCCATGTGTCTCCCAAGTCCCAACGCGGCACAGTCGATCGCCTGGTTCTAAAATTGTCTTGCCTATATCATCTCTGACCTGGTGCCTAACTATCCCCAGTACATATACCACAGAACCAGTTCCGCTTGTTTGTTGGTCCTCCATTGACACACACACATCGAACCATGCGTATGTACCCCCTTTTTGGGTCCGCGACCCTCGCTAATTGGCGGCTTGGCATCAGATATCTACAAACGACATGCCAGAAAGCTGGCCTGGTATGACCAGGAAGGCGAACCTTCCTCTCATAACCCTTTCAAGAAATTCCGCAGACAGCCGCGACGCACCAATTCCATCCAGCTGGAGAACCGATTGACTCCGATCATGTCCGAGGGCGACATGCGCCTGTCCGAGGAGCGCCGGCGACGGAGGGACATGACCGACGGGCTTGTTGGTCCAGAGCATGCAGACAGTTTCCCTCCCCAGTCTGCAGGCACCGATATGATGGCGCGAACCGAGAGTGGCGACAAAGTCGGCACCGATCCATCCATGCACAGTCAAGTTCCCATCAATGTTCCGCTCCAGGATGAACCGGGAGACATGCAGGGCCCGCGGAAGAGAAGGACCTTCATGAGCAACACACTTAACCCCGGGGATGATCGCTTGACGAGTGACACGGGAAAGCCCGTCGCAGAGAAGCGGAAGTTCACGGCGATGGGGCAGTTGAAAGCCACGATCTTTAATTCTTGGATTAACGTCTTGCTTGTTGCCGCACCGGTTGGAAGTGAGTATTCGAACAAAATTATCGGAACATGACTGACTGGTGATAGTTGCTCTGAACTACGTCAACGTTAGCCCGGTGGCTGTCTTTGTGGTGAATTTCATCGCGATCATGTATGTCCCCAGATTTTTCTCTGGTGATCCCCGCTAACATGAATAGTCCCCTTGCAGCCATGCTCAGTTACGCGACAGAGGAGATTGCCATGCGGTATGAGGACCCTTGCTGTGGGCTGGACCAATCTAACCATTTGCAGCACGGGCGAGACGATCGGTGGTCTGCTCAATGCAACGTTTGGGTATGTTTTTCTGCCTTTTTTGGAATCCTGGTCTAATCGCCTGCAGTAATGCCGTCGAACTCATTGTTGCGATCATCGCATTGGTCGACAACGAAGTGACCATTGTCCAAACGTCCTTGATCGGAAGTATGCTTTCGAATCTGCTTTTGGTCATGGGCATGTGCTTCTTCTTCGGAGGTGTCGACCGGCTGGAGCAGCATTTCAACCCCGTTGTCGCTCAGACCGCGGCCAGTTTGTTGGCATTGGCCGTGGGGAGTTTGATTATTCCCACGGCCTTCCACGCTTGGTCTGATGGTAAGTCTCCAGAAATGTTTGTATGACGCAGCTAACCGTTCCAGCTGGCGATGCGGGAGTCGCTCCTTTGTCACGAGGTAAGCACGTCAGAAGTAACCAGTAACGTACGCAAGCTCACAATCGCAGGCACCAGTGTCATTCTGCTGGTTGTGTACGGATGCTATCTGTTTTTCCAGTTGAAATCACACACGGAGATTTACAACGCCCCCAGTCCCAAGGTGGAAAAGAGACGACAGAAGGTGAATGAGGGTGATGCCAGTCGTGGCATCGCGCAGATCGGCAAGATGTCGGCCTCCATGGCGGGCGAATACGCGCAGAAGGTCGAGTTGCAGGAGCCAGAGGATGATGCGGAGGAGCCCCAGCTGAGCGTCACCGTGGCTGTGTTGACGCTCGTCATCTCCACGGTCTTTGTTGCTCTTTGCGCTGAGTTCATGGTATGGCCAGACCTCTTCGTACTCTACCGACATAGCTAATTCTTTAGGTTGATTCGATCGATGCCCTCACTACTCAAGGCCACATTTCGGAGACTTTTGTCGGATTGATTCTTCTGCCCATTGTGGGTAATGCGGCCGAGCACGCAACGGCAGTGACTGTGGCATGCAAGGACAAGATGGATCTGGCCATCGGTGTGGCGGTTGGATCCAGCATGCAGATTGCGCTGTTGGTGCTGCCGTTGATCATCGTCATTGGATGGGGAATGGGCAACGACGACATGACTCTGTACTTTGATGCTTTCCAGGTGATTCTTCTTTTCGTGGCTGTCCTTCTGGTCAACTACCTTATCGCCGACGGAAAGTCTCACTGGCTGGAGGGGGTGTTGCTGATGATGATGTATCTCATCATCGCCGTGGCTGCTTGGTAAGTTTCTGCCGTGATATGAGTGATGCCATGCTAACAAACTCAGGTTCTATCCCTCTAAGACCGATGCCACCTAAGCAAATTATGTCCTGCCGACTTAATTTCTTGGACGAAGGCCTTTCTTTCGACGTGTATAATACTTTGATGATTTCGACCTTTTCTCTTATATGATGTCAGATGCCACTACATGACGCAAACCATATAATGGCTTAATGTGATGACTACATAAAATAGCTACGATATTAATTTCATTCTACCTGATACATCTCCAAGCAGTACCCGATTATCGCAAGACGTGATTTCAACCTCGTAGATATCTTTCACTATCATGGAGGAGTCTGAATCTCCCAGACAACAGTGGACCTGACCATTGTCTATGGAAGCATAACTTGTCCTACACATTGAATACATCTCCTAGTGACTACATCCCGTGAATCCTAGGCACAGCACAGTAACCACTCCCGCACCACAACAGAGGTGAAGTTTACAATCCCCAATTGAATACCGAATTGGATCACCCCATTCATTAAAGCCTCGAAGCTACAAATACCCTCTCCTCCACCCCTAATCTCTCCTCTTTTTTCTTCTCTGTATATACTCAAGACATACTCTCCACTATGCTACTGCACCAAACCCCCACCTGGGCGATAATCACCAATATCTCCCACTTAGCCTGCCCACGAGTCTATTTATATCAAAATTCCCCGATCGACAGTACTATCCTATCTACCGTTACAGTAGTACATACTCTCGACAAATATACCTCACACCCTACACCGCAACTCGACACCCATCCAACGAAAAAATTTCCAATGTACCGCATTCCAAATTACAAAACGCTTTCCTTGGAAGACAAATGTTTTTCCCTCTGCAGTAGTGGACCTACTCATGTGGTTCCTGGCTCTGCCACCTCCGTCTGTGAGCGTTAGCTCCTAGCTGGAGTATGGATACCTCGGGATGGCTGATAGAGACTAAAGTCTTGTTCTATCATTACCTAATGATTGGGGGTGCAAGAGATGGAAGATGGTACATTCAGGGAATAAGCTCTAATATTTACCGCATAGCCATCTACGAGTTCAATGATCACGAACCAAGTTTACAGCTACATTTAATATGTTTCCGCCCTGTTCAATCTCAGGGAAGAAAGACCGGATGGTCCATTGGTGGACGAAGACACCACTAACAATCCCGAGAATGATGAAGTGGCAGAAGTTGTGGTGTGGAAGAGGAATATGAATAAGGTACTTTCTTGTTGAACCTACAATCTGGCCGTTAATGAGGTTCTAACTGCTTGATAGAATAAATTCTTTTATATCAAGACAGGAATCAAGTTTACATAACCTTCGCGGATTACGGCAACAATTGGACGACGCAGGGAATGCCACCGCTGCCGCTGACTTAGGGCTTGGCGAGCGTCTACCAATGCTGGCAGTGTTGGTTGCTTACTTACTAGTTGAACCTGACAAGGATGACAATGTTCAAAATAAGAGCCGATTTCTCTTATTCTTCCCGCATATCGGTGCTGCTGCTGATCCGGTGCTGCTGCCAACTCGGTCAATAACATGTTTATCGTCTTCTACTAGCACACGGTCGATAGTCGCAGTACACACACCCAGTATCTACAGCATCGACATGGACCTGAAGTCGACGACCTGTTCAACCTGCCGGACAAAACACCCAAGAAGAAGCAAATATAAGCCGCTCTTCTACTCAAGCAACACGGCGAAGTGCCTTGACATATCTCCGTCAACCCACAATCTGGGCTTTTTTGTTCTCCTTCTAACTCATTGCAGAGCATCCGCGATGCGAGTAATCTTAGGTTTGATTGTCGAAGTGCAAACCACTAAAATTGGGACAATCTATCCCTAGCACCAAGAAAGAGGTGTGTCCATACTATCTACCAGAACGCCAGTCACAAAAGCAGGAATACCTATTTAGCCAGCGCACTTTCCCGGTTACCATGCAAATCACAATTTGCGTATGTTCTGGTCCAGTGAGCGCGTGGATTGTCAGTTCGTGCACAGGGGTTACTGTTGTACTCTGCTCTTGAGCACTACCCCGGATGGCCGTATATGTGTGTGTCCTTGCTGTTGCATGGGCACCGCTCCTGTCAGCTGGTGAGCATCTCCCCTTCGCGGATGACAGAGACATCTTGTCGTCACTAGAATTCGCTTGGTAGCCTTGCTAATCGCAGCCCTTCTTAGCACAGCTGAGAGAGATCGCATGTGGATACCTTGGTATTAACCAGTTCAAACCGCAAAAGCTTTCATCCTTCGTACGTTGCTGGAACTTCTTCTCACACGGCTCGGACCGCGAATTTCGCGTTCTCACTGCCACCCTACCAGAGCTCTAGAAAGGCTGGAAGACCTGGTGAGGGCTAATCTTCATCCTCTTTTCGGCGTCAAACCAGGTGCTAGCTTGTGTTCCCACGACGTGAATTAAAGTCTATGTATCGCTGGGCCTGGAGCTACGGAGCGATCAATAAGCTACCACTAGGAGACAATCGAATGACCGGAGCGAAATGTCATTGTTCTTGACTATTCAAGACATCATCAATGACCTGACGGATACGCAGGCAGAAAAGCTCTGCTGTTAGGATGTAATGAAAGTTCCAGTACATCAGGACATCATGTCGTCCTGTATTTGCTAGTCACTTTTGAAATAAATTACGATATGGACGGTAAGACATCAGGCATGTGTGACAAATGTCAGACAAGAAGCTCTTCGCACTAGGCTAGGGTTACACGGGAATGGTCGACGATGCGTGCCACTATCCAGCATGCTGAGATGTCCTTGATATTGAAGAATGGAACTGTGGCTTCGTTGGATCACCTGCACCGCCGCCACACTCATAATCCAACAACATGCCATTCATCAAGTTCTTGTCGGGCCTGTTGCACCGTGCCAAAAACATTTCCTAGTCAAGGTATTCTGGTCACCCGGGCCCGAGGCCCAGGTTTTCATCAAGGGCTCTGTCAACGTGTAAGACGCTCATACACGTTCCTGTGTGTTTCTTTGCTATTGGCGCGGGAAGAGAATGTCTGGAAGGGCACCGAAGAGGAACTCTGGAAGACCTGCAAAGAGCGAACAGAGACCGGAGTTTCTATGTGAAGCTGCCGATGTACCTCGAGTATCCCATACTCTAGCCCACCGACCACAAGAAGAAGAGGCATGCACTGGGAATTGATGATGACGCCTGTCCAAACCCTCGGGATGATTTGGAATAGGGTGTTGAAGATCTGGCAACTAGTGGCATGTTCTATCTTTCATAATATGGAGAGCAAAAGGCTCTGGAAGCGATATTCGCCCACTCGAATGATCGGAGCAAAGCCTATCAGTCTATGTATGGATTTCGTTCTTCAGTGCATTTTGCGAGGAGGAGCGGTATTAGGGTGTTACAGCTGGCCCTTAAGATAATGACTTGCACTATCCAAGACAAAGCACCATCACAGAGAAGGAACGATTACTACCCTAACGTCTGTGCTGATTATTGTGTCTCGGTATTCAATGGGTCAATGGATGAATTCGGAATGCGAGCCCCAAGTTCCATGCATTGCTGTGTCTTGAAGATTCGAAAGAGTAGACAACAACTGACATACCCAAGAACTGGCCTAAGACCATGCAATACTTAATCCTGGTATTGGGGGCCTCGAAAGCCGTGGCTTTGGCTTGTTATCAAACTCGCAAAGCCAGGCACAGTGTGTCTTCAGGAACGTCGCGGGACCCATGGTGTTTTTCGACCATGCCTAACAACGAAGGAGAACGTAGCATGATCGTGATAGTTATAATTGAAGACAGCAATAGTGGTCACTATCCATCCTCTAAGCATGCATCAGCTGAAAAGTTCAGATGGATTGAGGAACATCAGTTGAGTCATGTAATACAGGAAGATTGACACATTATCCAGACATTGAAAGGACAAAGATCCAGATACTCATACGAAACATAACATTATGATCATCGAGGCCAAAAAGAGGGCTAGGGGGTAGTCCTTTCCTAGCTCTGAGGCTACATCGATAGAAAGCATTCCCAAGGGTTTGACTATATCGAATACTTACTCACTTATGAGCATAATACTAGATAGATAAACATGGAAGAAATAGACGCTGATATCTCTGACATAATAACAGACATCTATACACTCGAGTTTGTGATGCTCCGAAGAAATGGAGAGGTACAACTCTCTTCACATTCCTTTGGGCTGACAGTACTATCATAATTCTCATGAACCCGGTCTACCATCTACCGCCAAGAAGGCAACAGTTGTATCTGTCCTCAATTCATGATCCATGATATTGTTCCAATAATCCGACGGTTTGGCCTTACCTATATCCACAATGTCTGTCGTTGACTACAGTCAATCCTGTGATCGAGGTGTTGCCTTTGTATCTTTACTTCCAATGTGTTTCCTTTTGTCTGTCATTTCATATTGCCTTGGAACCCAACATCGCACTCTGCATTGGAGTTTAGTAATACTGCATCTGGTATGGGAAATGTCCAAATGCCTATTTCGCACAGAGCTATGTCCACCAACGCAGATTGTGTCGTCGACGACCGGACATATACCTCCTAACTTCGAGGAACAATAAACATGATGTCCCCCCCCCCTACCAAAAAAAAAACCAATCAACAGAAGCAAGGTAAGAAGCTGGAGCTGCTAGGAAGGCTTGGAATGATGTCCCTACTTCGGGCAACCTTCGCCATCCTCTCAGTCTATCAAGTTCCCACCATTCGGAACCTAGATAGGTCTTATCAAGCGACAAGGGGAAGGACGAGGAACAAAGAGCATTTGGGGACGGTCCAGTCGTCATTACCATAAACTTATGACTAAGAACAATTCAACCCACCCGGACGAAGGCCCTAGAGATACTTACATCCCAGGGAATATTCTATCCAACATTGGCGAAAGTCATCTGCGGCAAAGACCTTCTCTCACAGCTTCACACCAAACAAAAACATTGGACTCCTATGCCTCCATTGGTCAAGCTTCCCTGTAAAAAAAAAAAAAAAAAAAAAAAAAAAAAGAATAGACCATGCACGCATGGGGTCTGGAATGCCATTCTATGTGATTCCTCATGGTGCTGTGAAAAGGCGTAAAGGGTTCAGAACCTCCTGGATTCACATCTCGGCTGCTTTGATTGCGATTCTCGCCAAGAAAGTCATGCTTCGGTTCGAAACATTATACAAACAACGGAACGGCAAAATACTCCTTAGGAAGGGAATTGGTAGAAGCATATAGACTCATCTGGGTGAAAATAAGCCATTTGAATAGGTTGATGTTGGCAGTGGATCCGCCAAGGATGACATTGATATATCAACTTCAAGAAGACTACTGTGCTTGCCGAATTATTCTATTTCTTTCGGGTATTCTTGATGAGATAAATCC
>KV907495.1:580567-640822 GCA_001990825.1 Aspergillus carbonarius ITEM 5010
GATTTATATGGAGCAAACACTAATTACAATGACCTACGTCCTTGGGTGATACGATTATAGATCGTGGTCATATGGCAACTCTCAGCTCCATCGATAAGGTCAATCGTGAACCTGGCAATAATATGCCAGTTGGCGGTTAGCACGCAAATATGCGAATGGCCCAGATTGTCTGACAGCAATCTTACAGAATTACCCGTTGGTGCGTTATCCCACATATCTGCGAGCGAGAAATCGGACACACGAGGACCCAGCCTGCTTCCTATTTACTTGATCACAATATCTTGGAGAGAAAAAGATGCCAGTAAAACAGGATCTGTTGAATCTAATCGAAGGGAGGAGCTGATCGATCAGGAAACAATTTAGTAAGTCCAAAGACAGCCCACGTCACCCTCGCCCTAACATCCTGCATAGCTGGAGGCAGAATATTCAACAACCAGGGCCGGTGTTGTGGAAAATCTCTGCAAACTTACATGGACATTTTCGAAGGATCTTCAGTCATTCAAAAGCAATGTCCGCTATTAGAATCCTCTGTCCTGGAATCTAATCCCTGCTGAGTTAGGGCTAGATCATACCTACGTTATCCAGATTCCGATGCGAACAAAGCACCCATATAAAGGAAGACTACGGGTTTTTGCAAGTTACAAAATAACATGCAATCTGCTCAAGAGACTCAAATATCACCGACAGGACTGAAGGTACCCCCTCAGCACCGAATCTGACCTCCTTAACTAAATCTCTACCCTATTATACCACTGACCCGCACAGCCGAGCTTGCGCAAAGAGAACATCCCTAGAAGCCTGCAGGACAATCTCAAGGCCATATAATCCATCTCGAAAGTCTGAATGGCAACTACCCGCGAACAGTTATACTTTCAACCTATCAGACATGGGCTACCGGTTAATCCAGCCCCCGCGGATGCAGCATGAGACCTAACATTACGATCGAAACATGTGTTCCAGAACAAATCCTTCCTTCCAAGAAACATGTACCCGTGCATGTGGCACCATTCCACCACTATGGGCTAGAAAGGAAGATAAAAAATGTCGAAATGGTCTTTTCTGTAGACTGTGGCTAAAAGCATAGGTGATTCGGTAGTCTATGGACGAGGTACTAACATCTGAGAAGGAATTGCACATAATGCCGGCGAGCTGCCCTTTAGACTTGGGAAGTCACCTTAAAGTCATTGTGTTTGATGGAGCACACCTACGAAACCCGATATCCGGCCAATCTACTGTATGTGTGTGGCTCTGGTTAATCTTCGATTTACTTCATTCTCACCGCTGTGGCTTGTTCAGATCATATTAGAAATTACCTCGGGTGAAAAACTTACTCCGGAAGTCAAACCCCGCTGCTAATATTCGCATGAATGCTGGGTGGTTGGAAGATATGGTCGATGGTGGACTGAACATTTCTGAAGAAGGGTTGTCATACAGTCGACAGATACAGTTCATTTCCAAGCATGTACTAATCCAATCTAACAATATGAACGCAACTTCAATCGACACATACCATATTCCGAAAAGAATTGATAATGTGGTGAGCTCAAGGGTCAGCTATTCCCTTCATCAAATTGAGTCCGATATCCCACTAGTCTTTAAGCAGATTGAAGAAGCTACCTTCATAAGAAAAGAAAAGAACGTGGGACCTATAAAACGTATGACAGTATTTACTATCAACATCTTTTCTTCACGATCAAGAAATCTAGATGAAGATTAGAGCAAACTTCGCGCTCTGATACCCGGGTCAAACTGGTCACGGAGGAGATACGTGGTAGATTGAGACTGTGCCGATATTCCTCGCTAGATGATCAGTGGAGGTAATGGGTATCGCAAAGTAGTAGTTGGGTTTCTGGGGACATTGGAACGGGATTGTAAGACACGTCACTGAGGGTAGATTCGATTGAACTTCCTACCAGATGCAGATGGGTTCTCTGAGCTAATGAGGTAGGCACTATATCGCGAGCAGAGGAATTGGGAACGGTGAAGAAAAGATTTATTAGTGCTGGATACCCCAGGAGAGCCATGATTTGGTTAGTAATGATATGAGAAAGGAGCCCAAGAGACCGAATCGAGAAGAATATTGGAAGTCAAAGAGTGTATGAACATTCGAAGCATACACAGTCATTCCAAATATAGATCTGAAGCCGTAAACAGTTGGCCGTCGGCATCTGGGAAGGGCCTCGAAGAGAGACTGGATTTAGGTTAGACTATAATCAATCAACAAGCCCTTTATAGACAAACTCAGCTCATATGCACTAGTGCACAATACTAAGCCTGTCACTGCGCGTCTCGTGCATGAACCTGAACCAGACACGGTCCTCTCAAGGTAACCGGCATCAAGGGGGACGATTCCGACTGGACGTTTTCAATGCAGCAGATGATGGGTAAACAGATCGCCGTGGGGAGGGAGCATTAGAGTAGCAAGGTTCGATGTATGTGAGCGTTATCATGACTTCTATCGCGGTTCTGGCGGTACCGCTATGGCTGTTGTCCGAGCGAAGGCAGCGACTGATGCGCGTAATTACAAATGAAGAATCTGGTGGGTATTCCAGGAGATAAACGCGAATCAGACCAGTATTTCCCACGTTAGCGGTTGCTGTTTGTGTAGTATCGCTTGAATCGATGCAAAAGAACCATAACCAAATTGGCGTTATGAGAACGGTGAAGAAATCAAGGCAATGTCTCCTTTCAAAGCCCTAGTCGTTAAACCAGAATAAAATCTCCCCTGAAACAGGCGAAAACCGACATAGGACAACATCAGACAGGATTCATTAGAGGCCAAGGTGAGATCGTTGAGCGGGGTCGGCGGCGGCCAAGAACAGCCCTCTATTGCTCACAAAAATAGGATTAGAATCCAATACTGTCTGGTTAAAGTTTCATCGGAAAAGAAATCATAGTCCTTCCGGAATTTGGAAATAGTAGGCGTGTGATAGCCTTAAGCGTTGGAACCCCACTTGGCTCATGATCGTAGGCTCAGTTGCGATCAGTTCTCGGGAGACGACCGATCCATGAACCTGTCGACCTCACCGACTACCTTTTCCCATTTCCAGCATAGGATGCGCGCAAGGAGCATTGTTGGCTAATGCAGCAAGTGAATCCTTCCGGCTGTTTGTTCCGCCAATGATAATTGGAATTACAGGGCAGAAGACCACGATCAAGGTTGAGAGATGGTTCAGTGTCACTAGCCCTCCTTTGTTGCGTGGTGCAGTTGATCTCTGATAAGCATCGGCTGAACTGGAGAATTCTCGGACCTCATCTCGGGAGCTACAGGTCATGCCTCGTTGAGGGACGCAGCCGGGGATGCACAGTGAAACCCGCCTTGATCCACTTATTTGCTGAGCTTGGCCTGCCCGGTTTCACCGATCCGAGCAGCATTAGCGCCACTTCAATAGCGCCAACCAGCTTCCAGGCGTGGCATTATATAACCCGTATTATACCTCCCCCCAATGGAACTGGGTCTGCAATCTGGGTCTGCAACAATCCTAGCCCATTCAATAGTCTGTAGCATTGGAGCATTCACGATCTCGGGAGGAGTAAGGTTGGTAGCCTCTTGGTCTGCTGTCCCTAACCTAAATGCCCCCTCTAGGTGGTTTTCACCAGACCACAGGGCTAAAATGTCTCGCCAACACCCAGAATCAGGGTCGAGTTGTATTACTGCAACCCGCCGCCCCTTTCTTTGGCGTTTCTCCCGTGACCAAGTGCCTCGTCATCCACGCCACAAGGTGCCTGTAGGCGCAATCGAGCCCATTGGATTGGGTTAGCTAATGAGGCGGAAGTCAGTCGTGCAGTTGCTGGAACCGGCCAGAGGAGGGCAGTTGAAAAGCCGAAGCAAATCCCGGGGTGGTTTGGCCCTTCTCGGAAACGGGTCCACTTCCGCGAGTCGTGCCTAAACTTTCTCCCTCCAGGTGACAGATTCCAAGTACATGTCGCGACGGCTGTCTCAAAGCCTAAATAGCACTTGGACCCTGGTGTCAGAAGACAACCCATACAGGGCCGTCAGTCACAGAGCAAGATGAACGACGCATTGCACCTACCCACGACATTGGAATATGCCTCGGACCCAGACCCGCTAGATGATATGGACGGATCGTACGCACCACGCCCTTGGACAGGTATGCCTCAGCTGCTGACCCGGACAGATCCACGGGGAGCTTTGATCTGGCCCTTCTTCCGAGTGTGTACCGATTCGGCCGTCTCTATTCCGTGATACATTGCGATGAGCATCCTTGGCCGATTGACGAGGTGAGCCTCTCTTCTCTCTCGGAAACCCACAGCTAATTCTTCAAAGTTGGAACGAGATCGATTAGGTAAAGTGATTTGCTGTTGTTTGACCTTCGCACCTAAATTTGGCGACAGAGGAACAGTACATTCTGCTCTCTGAGCTTTTCCGAGATAGGCTATTCCTCGCCCCCATAGAGAGTCCGCGGAGTGTGCTCGACATCAAGACCGGCACTGGCTGCTGGGCTATAGAATGTGGTAAATACTCCCAGATTAATCAAAGCCTTTCATGGACTCTGCGACCGATGATTCTAAATTCAATGCAGCGGATAGGCATCCTTCTTCCATTGTAAGCTGAACTGAAGCTTCATGTTGGATCGAGATCAGGGGATTGACCGGATAGGTCTGCGGTGTGGACTTGGTGAAAATGCAACATGAATGGTAAGCAGTTGACGAACCCTGGTTTGGTTGTGATGCCGGGCTAACCAGACAGGGTGCCACCGAATTGCGAGTTTTTCATCGACAACCTTTGTCAGCCAGGCTGGCACACACACTACAAGAACATGGAATTTATCCACATCAGCCAGATCCACGGTGACCATCAGCTTCTGTCCCTCCTGCTAGAAGGGTCTTATAGGTAATAATCTGTCCAACCAGATAGATGAAGGAGATCAACACCCGCTGAACCACTTCTGTCTTTAGCTGCTGCATGCCTGGCGGATGGGTTGAAATCTGTGACATGAGTGTGCAGTTAGATGAATCTGGCGAGAACAGTGCCTTCCATGGCTTCTTTCGGGATATAGGAACGGCCTACGCCCGAGACGGGCGCCAGTTAGACCTTCCCCTCCACTTCGAAACCGAACTCACTCGGCACGGGTTTATCAACGTCACCGAACAAAGCTATCTGATCCCTCTATGCACCGAAGGCTGTGATCAGCTGATGCGGGAAATAATTCGAAACTGGGCCGCAGGTCTGGAAGCATACAGTCTTGCATTGATGGAGAAGCATCTTGGGAAGGGCTATCTCGAGACTATCCTGTTGTGTGCGTCCGCGCGTGGAGCGCTGCAAGAAGGGATTAAGGGGGTTTTGCAAATGTTGGTGAAAAACCGAATGATTTTGGTACCTTCTGACACCTTGAAGACAGGTCGTGTATGGACAAAAACCCAGGTCGAATTAGGAGTCGAATGTTGATGCGAGGATGTGCTCCAACGCTATTCGGTAGGTTGACTTCATCCTGCTTGCAGCCGAGCTGATGGATAGAACCCACAGAGACACCATTTGAGCGAACAACTTCATTTCACGACGGGTCTTTGGAATCCCAACAACACCACCACTTTATATCTCCGACTTGTTTTGATCCTATACTTCAGTCGCCATCTTTCTGATAACAATGTCCCATGGAAGAAGGTTGCAGGTGGCGATCTAGCGGTCGACGAGGGGAGAAGAAAAGGGTACTCAGAGCATGAAGGTTTCTGCGACAGAAGAAATTGAAGAGAAGTCATCAATAATCCATCAGTCAGTTTCGTGAACAGGCAGGAACTTTAGGACTCACTTGGGTCGGGTTGAAGCAGGTCAAGGCTGCCTTCGCCAGGGCCCACCGGCAATGAATGTCTATCTGAAAACAAGGGAGAGGTCGAGGCTGGACTAAGTTATCCATAAACCATAAGAAATTCAAGCAAGATCCATAACCGAGCGAACTGGTAGACGATTTGATTCGATCAAAGGGTAGTTGTAGTGAGGATGGGGCGTGAGGAGGTAAATCTGAGCTGTTCCCGAACTCCATCACAAGAATCCCGTGACATCCACCAGATGTTTCTCTTATTCCTGGTAGGTTTCAACTCTAGCCGAGCTTCAGCAAGCGCACGGTACATTTGGATGGCCAATCGAACTGGAACAGGAAAGACAGCATATCGGACTGATGAATGACGCTCCCCGGATGGGTACCATGTGGTTAGCAATCATCAAAGCCTTGATATTATTGAGCAATAACAAACCATTTAGAGACCGCACAAAGATGAGGCCGTCAGTGGCCTCGGCTGTACATTGGATGCTGCATTCCTGGCGTGGGAGTTTCCCCAGTCCGTTATCTCCGCCACAAGGGCATCCAAATCGTCATACTTGAGGATCTTCTTGCCATCGATTCCCTTTTGCAGCAGGGCTAGAATCCATGGAACCCAGGCTGAGCACCTGATGCCCGGGGCGTCGTTTAGAACACCATCGAATGCGCGCATTGTCTCGTCCAGGAGACTTTCACTCTCCATCGGAAACATCTGCTATTCTGCATAAGCCGTAGAGTCCATTTTTTCTTTAAGCTTTCTGACGACATTAAGATCGATAATGAAAAAAAAGGATATGACAAGGGTACTCAAAATTTAAATGTATCAGTATTGAAAATAAGCGACCTGTTATTGCTACCAGCACGCTTCCAAGAATGAACAAGCATGGACACTTGCATACCCCGGCACAACTAAATGCTATGGGACTGACCATCGCATCGTTGGAAAACTTTGGTCACATTAACTCTTGATCATCCGGTATCAATTCATTCACTTGTTTCCAAACAAGGTAACAAGTGAATGTCATGTTCTAGTTGTGCTCGGCTTAACCGAACAAACATGATGGGGTATGCTGATGTGTGAATCGTACACTGATTCACGACATTACGAAGTTCCTGACACCTGGGTTTGTGGTCATGAAATAACAAGTGTCTGACACAAGGACTAGGTTTAGATCTTTCGTTGGATGTACATGAGTTGTGGCCAGTGGTACTAAATTGCTTTGTTCTTGTCAATATCTTAGTAGTCCACAAGCACCGGCGGCGGAGGGCTCCTGTCCACGTCGTCCTTGTAGGGCCAGGTCCGCCAAAAGAGGTCCCGTTGATGATCTTCAGCCTGCTGTAGCATCTCCACCCTAAGTTGTGCATTTCTCTGGCATGCCCACTCGAAGTTCTCTGGATCTATTCCCCCTTCCAGATCGATACCCAAGTGGTCCCGGATCGCAGATAAGACAGATTCAGACTCATTCCATTCCTTCGACTCCTCTATTGCAATATGCCGTTCTTGCTCTGTAAATGACACTGGACACGGAGCAGACGATATAGCACTCCAAACTTGGGGACTTGTGATACCAACCAGGGCAGCACGGAGATTGATAACATCGGCATCCCATGGATATCCTGTTTGTTGATATAGATATTGCCGCATACCGAGGTTGGGGATCTTCAACGCGCTCATATGGTCCTTGTTATATATACCGGTGGTTGCCGTGTAGTACAGATTTGCCTCTTCTAGACGAAACTTGGACCTTGCTTGTATCTGGTCTTCAGCGCACAAGTCGTTGAAATTTGGAGGGAGTACCGGGATCTGTAGACTTTGGGGTTTTGAAGAGTCGTGTTCACAGAAGGCTGGGTGGCCCGCTTTCATGAAGAGTGGGAAGGTCATGGCATCCTGCCAATCAATGATGCTCGTGATTTTGGTTGATCCAGGGGCGAGCAGAATGTTGCTGAGACTCAAATCAGGGTGTCTCAGTGTTGGGGAATTATGGCCTGGATCTGGTGGGACCAGGAGAGGGGCCAATTCTAGAAACCTTGCAAGAAGGGCCACGTGTTCTGAAGGGTCAATATCATAGGTAGTAGGCAGAAGGAATCTCTGGCGCGGTTGAGGTTTTGCAGGATGCAGAATACAAGCAGTCTCTCGACGAGCTGCAGACATGATACAACTCTCAGGCGAGAGCCCTAAAGTAGGATTATCCTATCCAAGTCTCCAATTGGGAAGGATCTTACAAGGACCACGGTCGATTTCAGTACGGCTTCGTTCACCATGCCAGAACTGCCGGCACGCCGTGGGCCCAACACAAAAGCCATCCACGGGGATTGGTATTTGCTTTTCTCCGTTGAGATCATGTTTGTAATACAAGCTTCCATACCCAGGAAATGGGTAAGCGAGGATCTTCTGTTCCATCTGTGCTATCTGTCTCATGACATCTTTGACCTCCTTAGTAGTGAGAGAAAGCCATTTTGATGCGAGACTCTCACCATGTGCTCGTTCCATAATGATGTATTCCGCTCCAACTGGATTATGAGGAGATGTCGCATATCCCAACACCTTGGGCACAGGGAGGTCGAGGACGCTTAGCAAAAAGTCCATGGTAGCGACCTCGCTAGCAGTCGTGTAACGGGGCGGACCGGCGATAGGAGTGGGCAGACGTGCAATTACTTGACGACCATTTTCTGCTTCTAGAAGGAAGACTCGGTTGAAATCGCCCTCTGCAAGCTTGACGACGAAGGGCCAATATTCCTCTCCTATTGCTTCACCCGCAACACGTTGAAGCCCTGCTGGGTTAAACTTGATATCTCTCTCTTTCAATCGGTCATTTTCGTCCATTCTGACAGGCCTCTAGTGAGTAACATCCCCGCTGGAGCTACGATGGGGTTAAACTGACATCCACCGTCGCGAGGTATTCGTGAAGAATCCATCGTAGGGGTTGCCGGGCGGGTGGATACATGGCGGCAAGGACTAGTAGACATCACAGGCACCATAGGACATGCCTTCGGGTGGACAGGGAGGAGACGAAAAGAAAATGGCCTACACTTACAAATGGATAGGTACCAGAGAAAGCCGACCATGTCTGGGAGGAAGATACTAGTAGTGGGATCGAGTAGAGAGATGGAAGCATGGCAGATGGTTGGTCGGTCGAGGAAAACCCCGGATTGCCAAGCCTCCTGACCGCCCTCTGGATTCTGCCGAGCCCCACCATCCAGATTTAGATTTGAATAAACATCTTCAAGGTCGCACTGAGAACGCAGGCAGTGGCTACGCCCATGAAATTGGGAGCTACTTGGGATGAAGCCCTGGTGGTTGCTAACCCTGACGCTTACGCAATCATGCATGTTGGGATGTTTGATGTAGCTGGACTGGCCTCTATCTCGGACAAAGAAATGGCGGCACCATCACTGCGAGAGACAATGATTCGCTATCCTCACGTGATGGATTGAATCACATGACCGGGATTGGCTGCTCACTTTCCCCACCCCCCGCTGATCCTTTTCCATTGCATGCTCAAGACATGAACGATCTTCATCTGCTGAACCCTGTTTGAACCCCTTTTGTACCATGAATCAATCTATCTAGCGTGAAATTTATTTTACTCAAGGTCTCACATCTGGATGGTCTCATAAGCAGCACTCATGTCTCACTCTTGTTATACTTGCCGCCGGAGGCGCGTTGAATGTGACATGTCTCAACCGCCTTGCAACAAATGCACCAAGGCTGGGCTAGAGTGTTTCCAGAAAAGACCTCTCAGATGGGTTGAGGGGGCAGCCTTTCGGGGGAAGCCGAAGACGGCATCAGCCAAGATCAATTTGGTCTCCACGGTAGACAACCCACCGCTGACCAGCAGAGAGGATATGTTAACAGGGACATCGGATCGTGCATATTCGACTTCGATTCACAAGCCCGAAAGTACTGTTCACTCTCTACCCATTTTAGCTATGTTGTGTGGCTGCACTGGGAATACTAAGGGGATGTCATGGCGCAGATCCCTTTGATATCCTCGGCATACCGTCCAGTCTGGATGATCCTTCAATTCATAGTCTGGACAAAACTTCGCGATATTATCTGTATTATTGTGGGTCTCAAAGGATATCTGATATACCATCTGGTCCACAAGCTGACACCCAGCAGATAGCAAGTGCCTGTGTAAGCTGTTCATTATGTTTGATACCAACAAAAATCCCTTGAGGAACCTGATACCCGCTGCTCTGGAGGAGCCGGTTCTACTAATGTCCATTGTTGCTCTTTCGGCACAACACATGGCAAACACTGCCCGACGGTTCTATAGGTCTGAAAGGACAGGTTCTGGGGTCGAATCAGTCGACGCCTCCCACAGTGCTCTTCTTTACAAGTACCAAGCCATACAAGGGCTTTCACGCGCGGTAAACGATGCGAGGTTATACCGGCGAGATGTCACAGTTGCGAGCGCATTCATTTTGATCTTTCTGGATCTTTTGGAATCAGGAAGCGATAACTGGCACGTTCATCTCGAAGGCATCAAAAAATTGCTTAACTGCATCTCCCACACCGATGGATCGCATACCACAGCTCAAGAAGGCTTGGGAGCTACTATCCAAGGATTGCAAGACTTTATTGTAGGGCAGATTTATCTGTATGTTGCTAGCGAAGGACGCTCCTATTCGAGAATCGAGTAATGGCTCATGTCCAATCACAGAATCGATACCCTTGGAGCGACCTGCACGCGTCCACGGCTATTATCTAGATTAGCTTTGCCGCAGTCAGTCACGCCTCTCCAAATGAGTGTCGACAAGGCGTATCTCGGATGCCCGAATGACTTGCTAGATGCCCTCCGCTCATTCTCAATTTCCAGGGACGCCATGGCAAGTCCAGAGCCCCTTGAGAATGGCGAAGTGTATTCTCACATTCAAAGAGTGGTGGCTGTGCTTGATTATACGCGAAGCTTTGATTGCAATGCCTGGGTAGCCAATTTACCTCCGCCTGACCCCTTGTCACTACAGGCTATGATGCTTGGCAAGTTGGCGCAGTCATACAAATTCGGGACTCTGGTATACGGCACACGAGTCCTTGATGCTCTAACCGGAAGTAACACATCTCTGAGTGATTCGCTTCGTGAATTGATTGACACTATCGACGCACTCAAGAGCGACGATGCGCTGTTCAAATGTATACTCTGGCCCATGTTTGTTGCAGGCTTGGAATCCCGAGAGGAGGCGCAGCGACAATCTGTGATCAACTGCCTTGAGAAATTCTGGTTTGAGACGAAGTGCATCAATGTGGTCAATGCGGCGAATCTCCTACGACGGTTCTGGAAACAGGAGGAATGCGGCACGATATGCTCCACGCAGTGGATCTTTAATATCGGCCAAATCGAAGGAGATTGGCTTCTAATATGAGTAAGCTTGTCGCTTCGCTTGCCTGGAACCGTTGAACGTATCGTTGTTAGGGTATCTATACTAACACTATTTGGGAAGGCGAGTGGCATATCCAATCAGCAATGTTGGACCAGGACGATGAAATCGCACCAACGATGTGATTGGACTTACGGACGTCTTGGGGAGTGACTAGAGATCATAGTTTGGTACATGCCAGCGGTGTGGTCCATTCCATTGGATGATTGGTGGAGATAAGGTTGCTCCTAGGGCAGTTGATAATTTCAACCCCCTAATGGTTGGTAGACATGCTCCCACGATGAAGCGTGTACCAATCCTCGACTTTCTCGTGCGATGGATAGACCTGTCTGATCGGCGCTCTGATCCTGGTATGGATCCATCTGACAGAGGCAGTGAGCAATCAGCCGGAATAGGAACTTGTGTCCGAGAGGGAAGAAACTGCTTCCGGCACTAAAAATACTCCGGGTGCCCCCGACATTGTCTTGTGGTCTTATCGCTGCCTACCCGCTTATCCGGACATTTCATACAATACGACATTTGTCTCCCTTTCCATTCGAGATGGTGATGTCTTGAACGAGTATCGAATAATGCAGGATGCTTGAGCAGACCAGAGTTTCCCTCCCTACACGCGAAGCGATCTTGGCCCGATGTCAGCCCGGAAATGACCGGTCATTAGCTCGCCGCAAGGTTTGATTACGGCCCGAATGGGAAAGGCAGTTGCTGTCAGGCGTCCCACGAAGCATCCGTGCATGGCCTCTACCAGGTTACCACCATTGCCGCTGAGCATGTCAGAGGCTCCGTGCGGAGAAACTAGAGGACCAACACCTGTCTCGATCGGTCTGGAGGGCTATCGAATATTGATAACCTGCACCTCGGTTAAGGAGAGGAAAAATAAGGTGCGAGGCAGCCACGGGGGGGCCAAGGGTGGGGGCCAGAGCATTTACGGGTTTCCACTGGTCCGCGGGGACCCACTCCCATGCCGAAATCGGTTGTTGTGGCCCCACCCCTCCATGGCATTTTCCATCTTACCAATCTTACCCATCTTACCACGGCTTGGATTGTCTCAGTTGGCATGATCATGAGCTGTCGGTGAGGGGGCAACCCAGGCCAAGCACCGGAGACAGACGCACCGGCTGCTGTCAGATAGTCGGGCTATTCCCGCGTGAGGTCCGAACTGCACGGCGGCCAGCTGAAGATGTTGGCCAGGGGTCGATCTCATCGGATGGATACGCGTCTTGCCGGATTGGAAGAGACTACTGCATGTCAGCGGGCACCCAACTCCCACCGCGCAACACAACTCGCCAAGGGGCATCCCTACCTTGCGTCCGCCAGCCGCCTTTCGTTTCATAATCCCCTGCGCCAGCACCTTCATCGCCATATTCTCTCCGCCCTCCCCCTTCTTTCCTCCACCTCACAGGCCGTTTCAATGCCTGCGGAACGATTGATGGTATGATGCACCCATTGATGCTTCCCCTTTGGGGGACTCTGCTGGGAGTTTCCCAGGCGGCGACCCCGTATGTGATGGACTGGTCGGCCCAGGCCTACGGGCCGGACGGCCCATGGCAGGCCGTGTCCATCGCGGTGGGCAGCGACCAACAGACCGTCGCTCTCTATCCTGGAGCCAACTATGCTAGCACCATCTTGATGAGCACGATTTGCACGAACAAAACCCTCTCATCGACCTGCTATGCCGCCCAGGCGGGCACCTTCAACCAGAACGAGTCCACCACCGCCTACACCACCACCCCCAGCGCGTGGGAAACCGTCTACTGGGGGGTGCAAGGCGGAGCTGTTGAAGCCGTGCTCGGCGACGAGGTCAGTCTGGGCTCAGCTGTCGTCCCCAACGTCAGTTTCGAGGCCATCTACCAGACCTACCAGACTTATCCCAATGGTAAAGCGTATCCCGTCTCGGTCGGCAGTCTCGCCATGGGAGCCCCGTACTTGAGCAATGAGATCTCCAACTCCACCACCCTCAACATGCTGGCAGGGTGGCTCTACTCCAACAACGACATTCCGTCCTACTCGTATGGGTTGCATATTGGTTCTGTGAATCCCGCCATTGCAGGCTCGCTGGTCCTGGGGGGGTATGATAAGAGTCGAGTGATGGGGGACGTGAGTGCCCAGGCCGTCAGTCTGAATTCCGCGTCGAGTGGGATTCTGGAACTCGAATTGAAGGATATCGGGATCGGCGTTGCTGCGGGTCCCTCGCCGTTTAGCTTCTACAATGAGAGTGGCTTGTTTCAGCAAAGCAGTGGGAATGTACTGGCCAAGACCGTTCAGATCGACCCGACGAAGCCCTATATGTACCTGCCCCAGTCGACGTGCGATGCCATCACCTCTACACTTCCCATTTCCTTCAACTCCAGCCTGGGCCTGTACTTTTGGGATACGACCAGCAGCGACTACCTGAATATCACCTCGTCGGCGGCCTATCTTGCCTTTACATTCAACAACAATGGCGTCAACAATCAGAACTTTACCATCAAGGTTCCCTTCTCCCAGCTGAACCTGACGCTGCAGGAACCGCTGGTCGACCAGAACACCACCTACTTTCCCTGCTTTCTCTCCGATTCGACCCCGGTGTTTGGTCGCGCGTTTCTCCAATCGGCATTCGTGGGGGTCAACTGGTTCGAGGGAAACAACACGGGGACTTGGTTCCTCGCACAAGCGCCTGGGCCCGATCATGCCAATGCCGACATCACCACCATCAACGTTAACGATGAAACCATTTCCGGCTCCAACAACACCTGGGAGCAGAGCTGGGCGAAGTACTGGAATGTTGACGTCTCCAGCAACTCCACCAGCTCGACCAACTCCAGCAACCCCACCAACCCCACCAACTCGACCACCTCTAGTAGCGGCTTGTCGTCCGGAGCCAAAGCGGGCATCGGCGTTGGTGTGGGAGTGGGGGGAGCGATTGTCATCGCGGCGGGCGTCTGGGGCGCGATTCTTTTGCGTCGACGTCGTGGTCAAGCCGCTGCGACCGAACGAAAGACGGTGTATCGCGGGTTTGCCGAGCTCCCTGGGGGGCAGCAGAGTGAGCCGGCGAAAGAATTGGATACCAAGGGACATACGCAGCCCCAGGAGATGATGGCGTCGCAGGAAGTCCAGCGATATGAGCTAGATTAGTTGATTTGGATGTATGTAGCCTTGTTCACTGCTATTATTAGTTAATATTGGGATGAGTTATGTTACTCTGGGTTTGCCAATGAGTTATGTATGGATATCAAGGGACGCTTACGGTGAAATTCAGACATAATTTCCGATTTGAAGATGACCATGTCGTCCGTGTAGTCTTTGTCGCTGTTGCGAATGCAGCTCGCCTGTCCAAAGCTACAGCCACTGTGCCTTGATCACTCCAACTGCTCTTCTGTTTACATATATACTAGCTGTAACTCTCAGCCGGTGCCCTGTATCGGTGCATACAAACATTCTTGATCGACGCCGACTGGCAGTCTTCCACGCCATAAATAGCACTCGGTGGTTGATTGGTGCATCTCGCAGATCTAGACCCAACCCGGATAATTAAGAGGCGAGCTTGGCGAACTTTAAGCGGCAGCCCCACTCCAAAAGACTTCCTAATCGGGCCGTGACAGATGCATTCCCCTCATGCGTCACCGTCTGCCTGACAAATCGCAGTAGCAATAGCTCGCATTCAGCTATATAAAGGGCTCCCAACACCCTCATCCCCATCCCCTACTTAATCCCAACCATCCAACTCAATCAATCAATCAATCAATCAATCAATCCACTCATCCTCTACCATCATGTGTCACGACGAAATCGCCCTCAACGGCTGGACCAGCACCCCGGCCAACCCAGCCCTCATCTTCGGCGACAAGCCCTACATTCACCCTCCGACTCCAATTCCCCTCAACGAGATTGACTTTCCCTCCAGCGATCCCATCGTCTCCCAGACCCTCGACTACGTGACCTCCATTCTCCCCCGCGAAACCCTCAACCACTCCATGCGAGTCTACTACTACGGTACACCTACCCATCCCTTCCTCTTGCCCTATATCCACCACCCCATCTCCAATTTCTAACTCAAATAATGCCCAGGGAAAATCATCCAAACCCAACAATTCCCCACCTCCTTTCTCCACCCCACAACCTGGGCCCTCACCTGTCTCCTACACGACATCGGCACCGCCCCCTCCCTCCTCCCCAACACGCACATGTCCTTCGACCTTTACGGCGGCATCAAAGCCCTCTCCGTCCTCACCTCCTTCAACTGTCCCACTGACACGGCCGAAGCCGTCGCCGAAGCCATCATCCGCCACCAGGATCTGGGCGTCGACGGAACCATCACTTTCCTGGGCCAGTTGGTTCAGTTGGCGACGATCTATGATAATGTAGGGGACCATCCGCAGATGCAGGGTCTGGGGGGGTTAGTGCATGAGGACAGTCGGAGGGAGATTAATCTGAGGTGGAGGAGGGAGGGTTGGGGAGGGGTGTTTGGGGATGTGATTGCGCGGGAGGTGGGGTTGAAGCCGTGGTGTCATTCTACGCATGTGGTGGGGTTTGAGGGGTTGGTGAGGGGAAATCAGTTGTTGAAGGAGTGGGAGTAGATGACCAGGTTTATGGAGTTGGTGGATGGGTTGGTGTTGATGTTGCGTTGGGGGATGTTTGGTTTGAGGGGGGAGGGGGGATTGGTTAGTGATGGTGATGTTAGTTTTATGAAGGGTGGAGTGGAGTGGTTGGGTTTTGTATCTTTGTTTTGTGTGTCATTTTGTTGATTCAGGAATGGAATGTCTATGGTTGGATTATCCGACTAAGCTTTCCTCGGTGAAATGAGTGGGTTGGAGATGGATCTAAGAAATTTGATGGTGGTATTGAGTAGGTTGTGGAGGAAGAGGAATAGGGGAGAAGTAAACTCTGTTGAGATAAAAGACTCGGTGTGTATGTCTAACTGACTACGATCACCGGTAAAGGTCATTTCTTGATGGCTTGAGTTGGGTATTGAACGACTTGTACTGAAATATGCTCTACGACGAAAGGGCATGAGACTAGGAAGATATCTACATCCCGGAGAATGTCGATGGATCCTTCCCCTCATTGTCAGAGGTATTCCGCAAAATAATCGAATCTGTGACACATTATCGATGATAAAAACGGACTATACTCTCAAGCTTAACCAGTCCCTGGATCATCCAATATCAACTTCGTGAACCCTGGACATCACCAACCATCTATATCAGAACGACCAAAGGCAGCACCATGTCTATATACTAAGTCAGCCACATATCTACCCCTCTACGTGTAGCCATCTCAACAATGTCAGCATGAACAACAGCATACCATGGCAATTATCCCGAACAACTATCAAGATACACTGATCTATTCACAACTCCACCTATGCAACCATTCAACCCCAAGACCTTCTACTCCCCCAGATTTGACATCTCACAGGCGACCAGTGTCTTGAATTAGGGCTATGCGTGTTCTCCGGGATGCAACGCAGTAACACTCATTCCCTATACTTTGGTCTATGCCAAGTACCTAGCATGGCGTACAAGGGATTGAGTGTCAGGTCGACGGACCTATAGACTGATACGCGTCAGACCCTTACTGATCATATTCTGGCTGCCGAGTATATCATGGTCTGATTAACATTCTACCCCAGATTTCTGAACAGTGATGGTCCATTTTTTGGTCATTCCACCATTGAGAATCCGGGAATCATGGTGGAATACGAGCCAAATAAAGGAGATGCGTACGATGAAGAGCGCTATGACAGCGATGATGGCTTGGATGACAAGCCCTTTGGAAGATGGAGATCAAGAATGGAAATTTTGAGGTTGAGAAGAGATGAGATTGTGGGTGGGATAGATATTGGGATCGGAGAGGCAACCGTTGCCGCTGTGATGCTTTGCGATATTGATGGGACAACGCTAAATATGATTCAAAGGAGCTGGTAGGAGGCTACATCCTGTCAGAATAGATCTACTAGGCTATGAGAAGTAAGAACTTTCTATTGAATGTATGCAGCGGGGCAGTGCGAGTGACAGGCAGCTTTGGAGGGAATGTTATGCGTTTCGGTTGATGTATTTACCAAAGCAAAACAGAGTATATCGGGCGGGTTATCGTATAGAAAAGAGTAAAATTTGATAAGAAAGAAGAAGGCTGAATTTTTTATCATGTGGTTCAAAGAACTAACACATGTCTTCATTTGAATGAACGCGAGTAATAGGTTCTATTGCTACCAATTTCTTTTAGCGGATGTCTTGCAATCAACTACTACGCCAAACGGTTATAGCATATTCATCCGGATACGCTTCACGCACCCGGGGGGTGTTTGAAGTGGAGTTTTATTTTGTGCTAAAGTAGAGATAAAATCAGTTCGTATCAATAGCAGCTGCACCAACTACCGAGCGAGACATTCGCGTTACTATTCGTAAGCCTGATATATTGCACCAGATGAAGACTGCCTTGGTTTGCAAAGGCCCTATCTTTAGACCGGTCATCCGGCTGAACTCGAGGTTGATAATAAACCTCGTATCAATTTTATTGTATAGTCCTATCTAACACGTCTATCCAAGTAGATATCGAGGTCTCTAAGCGAGGCCTTCAGACTGTTCAATCTCCTCCCTACTCAAACACCATTTCTTCTGCAGGCCAGTGTCAAGAGCCAAGGCATACACATCCTTCGACCACCACTCGCCCCAGCTCGTCAAGAAGATCTGCTCCGGATCAGGGGGGAAGTCCTTGACAGAAAAGGCGCGGAGAAGGTTCTGGGCTCCTGTCAAACGTTAGATAGATTATCCACGCAACAACAGCAATAGAAAGACTTACCCTCGGGAATACTCTTAGCATCAGGCATATCCATGGTCAACCCCATGCTCGTGGCAAGCTTAGTACTAGGAATAAGACCCGGGGACACAGCAATGACGGTGCACGAGGGCAGTTCGCGGCGCCAGTACATTGCACCCAACAGCTGCACGAACTTGGAGCCGCTGTACACTGTTCGGTACCCCGCTTTGGAGTTTGCTTTGAGATCCACGTCGAGGGTTGCTAAATAGGTGTCAATCGATGCAGGATAGGTGGCAAGGCGATATGCAGAAACTCACCCGGATCCTGGTCTCTAACATTGCGAATTGCGCCCGATGACACGACCACAATCCGTGACTGCGAGGCAGACAGGGCATCACGGAGCAAATGAAGCAGATAATGCTGGGCTTTGATGCATCGTTAGCCACTTCGTTGGGTATCTTCAAGGTCTTCACCTACCCAAGTGATTAACCACATACCCCTCGCACCACTGCGACCCATTCGGACCAGGACCACTTGCGCTGTCCAGCGTGCCTGCGCAAAGGAAGAGATAGGCCAGCTGCTTCGAGCCCAACTTCGACAGGACCTTATCTGCGAAGGGCTGCACACTCTTCAGGGATAGGAGGTCCAGGGGGTAGATTGTAATCGTGTGCTTAGCAGTATCATAGTTGAGGTTATCATATTCAGCCTGGACCTTGGCCGTGTCTCGTGCCCCCAGGATGAAATTGTAAGGCTCTGATTGCTGCAGCAATTGCTTGATTGCCTCGAAGCCCTGTATGTGTTAATTAATCGCGATGAGGGTTGGATGAGAAGCTTACCAGGCCTGATGAGGCTCCAGTTGCGATGATTGTCTTTGTCATGGTTGCAATAAGATTGTTGGGGGGGGGTTGCTTGAAAGGACGAGGGTATGTTGGGGAAGGCGTTGTCTGATAGTGAGATTTGAGGTTGCAGTGCGTGCCCCGCGCTGACAAAGTCATAAGCTCTGACGTCATTGGTGGATTGCCCGTGTGGACTCGGTTCTGATAGGTCAGAACAGTGGTTTCTCTACATAGTTACTAGATTGCAAATGACATGGCAAGCGGAGATGTCATTGGTATGCATCCGCGAACCCACAGTCTTCAATATAGGCCCAGGCATGACTCATACTCAGATAATTGGACGGTCAAGATAGGTGGACATTCCAAGAGGACCTCCCATCGGAATGCATCAGGGTTAAATACTATGGCGGATGCAGGTACCGCGGGACAGTTACGAGGCAAATGCCACAAGATTCAGTAATCTCTCAGGACTTATCCAGGATTGCATAGGAACATACAAGTGACATGCAGTGGAAGACAAAGATGACGGAAGATTCCGACAAATGCTTTTTTTGTTCCATCACATCACCCACCAAAGACTGCAAGCTGTCACTAGCAATCTACACGTATGGTGTCCTGCTGGGGACTCGTCTTAGAGCACACTCGTCCCATTCTCGCCATCCTTCCTGCTTCCATCTTTGTGATTTATGCTCCCTACGCGTCCATCTTCAAGGGATCATACCTCGACATAAATCGCTAGTATCTGCACCGAACCACCTAAGAATCTCGACAGCCATCAGCATGGCACACCTAAGCCCGCTCGAATCATTGCCCACCGAGATGCTTCAGGGGATCCTAGCCGCTCTTCCAGATACTACATCGCTAGAAGCTACCGCGCTGACTAGACCGCGTCTTTTTCATGCCTTCAAAGCAGCCGAGAATACCATTGTTAAATCGGTTGTGGGATGCCAGATTGGCTCTGAGTTACTACACGATGCTTTGGCGGTCCATGCTTCCATCAAGGTAGACGACTGTCGGATTAAAGAAGTCGAAGCCATCCTGGCCCAATATTGTGTCCGCGATCAGAAACCGTTTCATGCCCTACAGGAATGGACACTCGCCCAGGCCCACATACTTGCTAAGACTCAGAAAAACGTGGAATACTTCTCCAACAAATTCATCGCCCAAATCACTGGAATCCCTCCTTTTTCATCGGAAACATCCACAGCCTCAGCCCGTCAACCTCTAACAGGGGCGGAAAAGAATCGTATCTACCGCAGCTTCTACCGATTTGAAATCTATGCCAAAATATTCGAAAGCGGTTTTATGTCCGATAACATGCAGGACCAACACTGCTTAAATTTTGCCCCGTGGGAGAACGAGCAACTCTGCTGCATCAAAGACTTTCTTGCGAACATCATCACCCGAGGTCAGTTGTCCTCTTTCCGAAGTATCTTTCGCACAGACACTAACCTCGGAGATTTATAGTCATCGACGAAGTAAGCAATGTGATGCCGAGCAGGTTCCCTGATCGTTCGTTCGACAGGGCTGATGAGTGGGGGATCACACCTCATCAAGACCTATTCTATTTGCAGAATCACCTGTCTCTTGGTCTCAGTCATATCCAGCATTTCGCCGCGGCCAAGACATCTAAAGAAAAACATGATCTTGTTGAAACATGGCCCAACACATGGGGCTGGAACCTATAACTCCCTGGAAGTGAACGTATGCTCGTCTCTGACAACCCTTTTAGTATCGCCACCGACTTCGATCGCAGCGCGATCGCAGCTCGCGCACGGTTTCATGGCTCGGACACTGGACCCAAAGATACTTGGCTATGGGCTTACGATTCACATTGGGCGGACCCAGTTAACCGCCTCTTGGCCCTGAACGGGTTGCGTCAATGGGTTTATGTGATGTGGGATCGATGGCGAATCGATCAGTGGAATGTCCTCGCGACGCCATGGGATGTCGAGCTCGCGCGAAGGACACAGTTTCCTTCTTTCTATGATGAGTAGGATACAGTGATCTGATATCGTAGCTGGCTCTTTCCACCTATGGCCTTATCGTGCAGACTGCAGATGGTCTGAATAGAAATTATTTCCAATCTTTACACGATCTCTCATTCTTTGTCGTACGTCTTTTTTCTTATTTCTTTAATGATTTAATGTGTCTAGCTTTATTAGTCTCCAGTGGATTCAAAATAGTCTTATATCTTGTCTTCTTATAGAAACGAGATATGCTCTAAAGGATAAATCCAATACTCAGTTACTCACCACTTCACAATCTCTTGATACAAGGATTCTAAATAGCGGCATGTTCTAAATTAATACATATAGATACAGAAGTCTATCATAAAGACTGTTCTTCTATCTCGTGATAGATTATACTAGAATAGAGTATTTTACCTGCAACAGAAAAGAAACCCGCAGGCTTTATCCTTCAAAACGGTCCCAGTTTCTTGTTCATACCAAGCCTTACCTGATGACGCTCTGCTCCTATACTACCTAGGGGCTCAACCATGGATAAGAAGGTACACTAGGCCAGCGTTAGGGTTACGAGGTATTTATCCATGGTAAATATCGCAAGGAATCAGTCATTGACCGAGACGGTAAACGAATTATGTATACCAGGCTAATCACAAAGAAATAAAAGGTTAGAGCCTTTTAGTTTGATTCGACGAGGTTATGGCATGAATTGTTGACATATCAGGACTTACCAACGTCTAGTTGGGTTTCTAGTCTCATTGGTAAGCCAGACGACTTCCTCGAAAACCGTCAAGAAACTATGTTAACGTGCTAGTATACTTCCTACTCAACAGAGTACGGCCACACCTTTGCGTGTATCTCTCTTTGCTGATCATTCTCTGCCAAATCCACAAACTCCTTCTTGAAAAAGCTGCTCACCATCCTCGCATGCTCATACTCTTCCGGCCGGATCATCCCCCCAATAGGAATGAGACCCTCCTCTTCCAGCTGCTGAACAATCGTCGAAACCCCTTCAACGAGATCTCTTTCGCATTGATGTGCCGCCAGTTCTTCCTCGGTGAAATCAATGGGGCATCGCGTGTGGTCAGGGTATATTTGGTCCCAGTACGCAACGAGTTTAATCAAAGCCTCGCGGAATGAGAAGGTGTCCTCCCGCTCCCAGCAACCAGATACCAGAGTGATGGGTTTCAGTCTGATCGACAGGTGTGGGTCACTCAAGGCATCTGGCTGGGCAAATTTTGCCCTTTCACTTCTTTTATAGTAGTAATTCAGAAGCTCTTCTTCTCGGTCCTTCTGTTCATCGGTGCGCGGGCTGTACGAGAGGTCTAATATCTGGGGATGAGGATGTTGTAAGCACATAGGTGTTATGGCGGCCAGTTGCCAGTCGGTAATGTGAGTGATCTGGTGGGTTTGCGGGTCGATGAATATGTTGTCGAGATGTAAGTCTGGATGCGAGAGTGTATTTCTGTGTCCTAAGATTAATTCCTTGGGAATGAGATATGGGGCAACTTTTAAATAACGCCGAAGAAGAGATTTGTACTCTTCCGGACTGTCGGGCTGGTCCGTTGATCGGTAGGGGTTGAGTCGTGGCTCTGCGTGGGATTCTGCCCAGCTAAGTTCGTTTTTCCCTAGGGCCGTCGCGAAATCGACGGGGTTGGTCCCTGGGTTGATGTTAGCTGAGCTAACTGAATCAAAGGCAAACTAGTCTTACATGGCCCCTTATCCAGCTTCATCGAATGTCTTTCGTTTTGCCATAGCTTTCGGTCATTTGACGGTCCAATTGTGAACTGGGATAGCTGGCCGTCGTGCCCCATTTTAGACATCAACGCGTTATCGAGCATGGTGTCAAGTCCTCCAACACCGGGGTTCTCAGATTTGAGATCGGATGTGTAGTACAGGCATCCGTGGATCGGAAAAGACACGGAAATAAGTTTCTTCTCCATATCGACGATTTGGTCGATAATCCCAAGCTGCGATGCCACTGACATCTGACTCCAAATATTGCCAAGAGGCTGACCTGCAGCCTTTTCCTCAATGATGTACTCAGATCCGACTGGATTTGACCCATCTGCTGACCAGGTATAGATCTTCGGGACAGGGACCCCAAGGACCTCGCGAATCTGGTGTATTGTCAGGAATCTCATGCGAGACATGAGGGATCACACGTACGAAATGACGTGTGGCCACTTCGGAGGCTGTGGTATAAAAGGCAGGGCCCGCGTTGGGATTGGGTAGTCTCGCAACAAGTTCGTCGCCATTACTCATGGTCAAGATGAATGCTTTGTTGAATTGCCCTTCCACACACTTCACAACTTGGAGACCTGCATGGTACTTAGTGATCTGTTACTACAGTAAAGCTTGGAGCTTACAATCTGTTTCACCATGACTGGTCACTTGGGAAGCTACATGAAGAAGATTATCTAGGTTGAATGGACGGTATCGTGCTGCCAGCTGCTTGAATTCGCCGCTCCTAGATGAGATTGTCAGTCCTCTGCAGCCGTTTTGAGTCGAGATACATACAGCCATCGATATCGCTGGTACGCATATAGATCGTCGTCTGCGATATGTATTTCTGGACGTAGGTCAGTATGAGCCGGCTCTCCATAGGGCAAGGGATCAATCACCCGAGCCGTCTTCCAGACACCTATACAGCGGGGGCCCCACCCTGGACCGGATTCCTCTGGTACATTTGGTCAATTGGGGATTGGTAGCCCGTAGCCTAACCCGGCAGCCGTGAAACCGTGGTAAGTTGGGGGGTTTCATGTTTTCGCGAATCTCCAATGATCTATTTGTATGGGGGGTTCAGAGCCAGCCATCTGCACGTGCCATGGTCACCTGACACCGCGCCCCCCGGCAGATATGACCGAAAGGGGCTAGGCGGGGTGTTGCTCTGGACCCAACCCTGATTGGCAGAAGGCACAAGTCACATGCTGCTGTCCGTTGTCAGCCTAGTTGTGGTTGTGGCCTCCCTCGTTCCATCATCCAAGTCCCATCTATCTCATCGTTGCGATCTCATCTACCCGCATAGCTAGCCAGTGCTCCCCGTGATCTCATCTCACGAGGATGGTCTACCGCGGGAAACCAAGCCTGGCCTGCGAACGGTGTCGCCCGCGGCGCTTGAAGGTAGCTATCAGCCTTTCGCTCCCTCTATCGCAGCCCGCAGCTTACAGGCGCGGCATGGCAGTTTTTCCTAGGCCGACGGCACCGGAAGATTGACTGACCATGGGTTCAACCAGTGCGACCAAGCAAAGCCATCCTGCTCTCAGTGTATCCGGGCCAAAGTCGACTGTCCGGGGTATCGTACTGGACTCGAGTGTAAATTCCGTGACCAGAGTCGGGATGTCATTCGCAAAGCACAGCGTCAGGCCAAAAGAGAGTCGGGGGATACCACTATCCGCAAGAGGCCGGCCAATGAAACCCGCTCCTTTGATGCTCTCTCGCCTGCACCTTCGTCAACCCTCTCGCATCCAATGGAAGAACTCGCAAAGGGTTTCATTTTTATCAACTACATTGCTCCAGGCAATCGAGGGGCATATATGCCCTATCTATCAACTCTGACCAAACATGCAGAGAACGCGGTAGTCAACGATGCGCTCTCGGCTGCCGGCTTGGCGGCATTATCAAACATCTACATGTCGCCCCGGCTAATGTCGACGGCTCGTCAATACTATATGTCGGCTTTATCACAGACTAGCCATGCCCTCAATACCACCGTCTTGTGCCAGAAGGATGCGACGTTGGCATCCGTCGTGCTCCTCGGTATGTTTGAGGTACGGTTGATACCCTAAATGACATAGACGTTCTGCTGATCAGTCCTGGCATGCAGGTGATGGCCTGTAGCGATGGGATGTTTATCAGTCGTTATATGAAACATCTCGATGGCGCCGCGACCTTGATTGAGACCCGGGGGTCGGAGCAGCTAACTCGACCAGAAGGGTTGCTGTTATTCAGTCAATTACGCGCTCAGATTGTAAGTTGCTCAATTTTACCAAAGCTATTCTTCCGACCTCCTGGCGCATAAATGCAGATTCGTGCACCTCCATTCAACGCGGAGGAGGTATAGCTGATGCCACCCAGATCCTTAGCCATATTTATCGCCAAAAGTACACCGCACCAATTATTGGTCAGCTAAGCCGAGAAGCAGCAACCTACCGAAATGGGGATGATGCCATCGTCGACCGGCTTAGCAGCGTGACTATCCAGCTCGGGGACCTTTGTGCAGCCATTAAGGATGGCACGGTCAGGCAGCCGGTTGAAATTATCCGCGCTGCAATACGACTAGATGCAGATGTCATGTCCATCGTATCCACCATACCGGCTTCATGGAACTATGACACGGTCAATGTTGCCCTAGCTCGTGGGGAGCCTACACTCGACTCTGTGCTGGGAGCGCAATACCATATCTACAGGGATTTCACCGTAAGTAGCTTTTGGAACAACTATCGATCTGCTAGGCTGGTCCTGCGCGAGTTGATCGTCCAGGCGATCGGTAGCATTGGAGGGCACTCTTTGGGTAATATCGACGGACGAGAGCCGGATGGATTGGTGAGAGAAAGTCAGCAAATCTCGCGCCAATTGGTCAGCGATATCTGTGCCAGCGTGCCCTTTCATCTCGGAGCCGTGGTAGAGGACAGTCCCCTGGACCGACTTACTAGTGATACCGCTGTGGGAAGCTCGCCATCGCCGAATCATTATCAATATTTAGCAGCACCTCTGCTATCATCCACATCCTCCCCATTTGGGATCCCAGCGGCGGGCGGCTTTACCATCATGTGGCCACTGTTGATCGCCGCGAACTCCGGTTATGCCTCAAAGCAACTTCGGCGATGGATTACGGATTGTCTAACGAAGATTGGCCGTTCCATGGGCATCAATCAAGCGCTGGCAATGGCGCAACTGCTACGAGATGGTGTGGATTCCCGAGCATGGCTATCTTCGAAATATAGACTTCGTGCCATGGATGGCGGAACAATCGACGAAGCTGAAGCTGAGGCAAGACAAGTCTGACGGATTTGAAATTCTATTCCTTCGAAGCTCAAAATAACCCCAAATCAAATCTATGTGCAACACTCCTCACTTTCGAGATCCCATGCACCACGATGAGCAACATGGCCCTTTCTGTTGTTCCAGTCTCTATCACAGTCTCCTTCACGTGACCAACTTACTTTTTCCGGTCGGTTTTATCAAAATCTCGATTCCTTATCCACCAATTCTCTGCCTCCAATAGTGACAGTACGTTACCGAGAATCTTCACTGTTGGAGATGGTTATACCCAAGTCCAACAGGCTCATACTTCTGACGATCACAAGCGCTGCGAGGGGCAATAGGTGTATGGGACTCTGGGTCCTCAGCACCATACGGCCATTGTTGAGGACTCGAAGGGAGCTTGTTGGCGTCAGAACGAGGGGTCAAAATGCCAAGTATTGTGTACATCAGCACCACCAGAAACTCCTCGATGGTAGCCATGCACAGGCGAATAGTGACGTCCCCAGAGACAAGCGAGAAACGACGATCATGGCTAAAGCCACTGATAAGACTGTACAGCAAGCGACAGGCGATCAAGGGCAATGCCATTAGCACCACGCCAATGATGCGCTTCTGGCTTGATACCATCCGGTTTAGATCCTTGATGGTCGTCAACCAGAGCATACAAAGTGCGATATATACTGCAAGGAATATGATGATCCCAACGCGGGTTTCGGTCTTTCCTCCGGCGTGATCGGACGGATTCGATGAAGCTTGGTCTGTGCCGCCCATGATTGAAAGAATTAGAGCGATCAGGGACGGAATATGAAGGAGCTGGACGATTTTGCTGCGACCCGAAATAGCAGTCGCTTTTTTGGAATAAATTTCTACGCTAATGCAAGTATGTTAGCGTTCCGGTATTTTCTGAGTGGTAGGATGCTTACAGTTTCCTTGCCATACCACTCACTGCGCTCAACTCCTGCAATAACATATTGTGTCGCGAGCCTGGAGAGGATGGTCCATGCTGGCATATCTCATCAAAGCTGTCTAAAGTTAGTTTCTCTGAATGGATAAAGTTAGGAATATTCACATACACCCTCTTCAACAGACCCAGACTCGATAGCAGTAGAGGGGAAAGCCCCACTGATTGCAATATGATCGCCCACTCGACATCACTGGCGTTGTCCGGGTGCTTTTCACTGATGATCTCCAGCACGGCACCAGCGATCCTGATCCCGCTGAAGATGAAGAGATAGATCCAGCCCAGCTGTTTGTGAAAGCCATGACGAAGAACAACAAGGAGTGTCACCAGAGCCGTGGGTATGTAGATGACCAGCTCGGCGATGGCGACATGCTTGACTGTAACGACAGTCATTCTGTCTTTGATGAGGGCTCGAAGACAGATATTTGATTCTGTCTAAGACTTAGTTTGTGAAGATGTGAGAATCCGATGATTGTGAATAAGATCATTTCACATAACAGCATGGTGGTCGACTTATATATGAGACGCAATTCATAGATGCCTAGCACCTGATGGCGGGCGTCTGTTTGTCCACAATATCGATGTCTACGAAACGAAACGAAACGCATTACCGCTTTGGGTTAGTACACGATACGGGGCTCTGACTGGGCAACCTGTGCAGAAATCTCGGTGTTCGAATAAAGCTTACTCGTCGGTGAGTCCGTTGCAACCTAGACTACGGAGAGATCCCATACTGTTTGATCGGCAGCTCCGCAGGTTGTCCAGAGCTTATGTGAGGCCCGCATCAACGCCGGCCACGCCGCAGCTTGTTATTGTGGCGGCTTGACTGGTTGAAATCCCAAGGTGGGTCCTCCCACGTGGATCCTTTTATAACCCGATCTTGCCTGATCGGGAATGTGTTTCGTACCGGCAACTGCCTTTCCCCATTGGGCTTAGCGGGGATGCCCCGGAACTTTGCCATGATTGGTGCGCTTGAAGCATGCGCATCAACCAGTGCAAAACAACAAGTGATGTATTGGGCAGACAGGTATGTATGATGTGTCTGAACAGAGCAGCGGGATGAAGAAGGCTGCGAATGCTTAGCTGGATAGAGGCGCAGCGAGCTAGTGACATCATGGAGGGTATCACTCGACATAAATGCCATGGACTGCCCGGTCTGTTCAGATCAATCGCATTGTTCACCATCATCAACTCAAGCATACTTCAGCATTATTCAACTTCGCACTCTTACACTCAATCATCAACTCCATATCAAGTTCAATACACATCGATAACATGCCATCCCTCAGCAATATCATCATTTTCACCCTCCTAGGAACAACCCTCGCTCTCCCCAAACCCCAATCCCAATCCCAACTCCCCCTCAACCCCAACCCTATCCCCGGCGAATCCCCCTTCTTCGCAACCTATACCGGCAAACCCACCCCCCTCCCCGCCAACTACACCCGAGTCATCCCCGCCACCACCACCGGCCCTCCCGGCCCGGACGACCTGCTCTTCCAAAACCTCCTCAGCGCCGAATGGATCATCTACTCCTTCTACCAACAAGCCATGGACCTCTTCACTCCAACCTCCTTCACCTCCCTCGGCTACCCCAACACCACCTACGACCGCATCGCCCAAATCCGCGACAACGAAGCCGGCCACATCCGCATCTTCCAAGACCAAATCTCCAATACCTCCATCACCCCGGGTCCGTGCCAATACACCTACAACCTCACCGCCGACGACCCAGCCACCTTCCTCGCCCTACAAGTCTACATCGAAGTAAACAGCATGGCCTTCCTAACCGGTCTAGTTCGCCAGGCCAATACCCTCGACACCCGATCCGCTCTCGTGGCCATCGCCTCCGTCGAAACCCGCCACAACACCTGGTCCCTAATCGACATCTGGAACGACATCCCCTTCTCCGGCCCCTCAGATACCATATACCCCTATCCAAACCAAATCCTCTCCTTGACCAACGAATTCGTCATCCCGGGTTCCTGTCCGCTTGAAAACCCTCCTTATCCGTACCCGAACCAGAACTTGCCGTCTATTTCCTTCACTACTACCACTACTACTACTACTACTACTTCCTCGGTAATTACCGGCCAACCCGGCTCTACAATTCAATTAATCTTCCATGGCGAAGTAGGGTTTGAAGAAGGAAGGGAATATTATGCGGTGTTTTTCCATGGTGTGCAGACAGTGACTGTGCCGTTTGAGGTCGGGACGAATGAGACGGTGGTTCCGGGGGAGTTTGATAAAGGGGCGGGTATTGTGGCGTTGGTGATTGCGGATGAGGTGGGGGCGTCGACGGAGGAGAGTGTTCTGGCTGGTCCGTTGTTGATTTTGGAGCAGCCGGGGAGTTTAACTGCTGTTATTGATTGATTGGTGTGATGTATCCTTGGTGGTGATGTAGTGGTTACTACTATGAATAAATTGGATTTATTGTGTATCGTGAAGGGCATTATTATACTGGAGTAGGTAGTAGTAGTAGTAGTAGTAGTAGTAGTGGATTAGTATATACCTGTGGCGGTGGCGGTAGATATCATTGCAACTAGTAGGTAAGTTTGTCCCTGCATGCAGTTAGCATACGCCGCTACATGCTAGTGAGAAAATATATATTTCTGAGCTACTAGTCGACACTAACCACTTTGCTTGCGAAATCAAGGGTGGGGTTGACATTAGTTCCTGATATCCATTATCTTTCTCAAATAAATGCAGGGAGGTTTCCATGACCGTAGCATAAATCAACATCCGAAAGGTTGTATTGAGGAAGTTCAATGTTCCGGACAATGTTGAACCCTGCTGACGGAAAGATGGAGGAGCGGGACGGAAAAAATAAATGCAAAAAGAAGTGACTAGACTGGGGCTCGATCCCAGGACCTTATGCGTGTGAAGCATACGTGATAACCAACTACACCATCCAGCCGACTTGCTTGGTGTTTTGGATAGGGGTAATATTATCAATATTGCTTATTTGTTGAACAGTGTTGTGGTATGATGAGTCACTGTGGTTGATTTGTTTAGGTCAATATTGTAGTGTGCTTTGTTGATTCAGGTATCGACCGCTTGGGTGTCACACTAGTAGCAAGTACACTTAGATAATTTCGATAGTAGCAGACTCTGCGTCCTTGAATATCGGACACGGATCGTGGTCAGGCCACGGATCCCAACACCCAATGCCGATTCGCTCAAAGGCACCCGCTTGGCGCGTCGATGCGGTCAATACCAAGAACCACGTTTCCATGCCCAACTTCTTAATTCCAGTGTCCAGCCAAGAAAAGAGTCGGAAGCAATAATAGATACCACGGGGTCGATCCCGCTCAGGCCGGTCTAGTGTTACCTCCACTTCGTGCGCAGTAGAGGACTGTACGAAAGCGCCCATTTCCTTACGACTATGCAACCCCAGGATTCGTCGGACCTCATCGTGTCCATGCTCGTGGCAACCCAGTTTCACGGGGGCAAAAGCACCAGTCAGGACAAGAGAGCCTTCCGTAACGGCACTCATAGGGTCCTCTGGTAGCTCGTTCTGGCAGGAGGCGTTCTCCACAATACATTGGTCAACAAGGGAGGGCTTATGCTTCCAGCCTTCCAAAGGCAAGGCGTTGCGGTAGGTGACTGGCCTCTCGACAGAGGCCCATGACCAGCTGGGGATATGGTACCCGACTTCTTTCGGGGTCTCCGCTCCGGTCTCAGGGCTCTCAACCACTTCCTCTAGTGGTCTCACTTGCCAGCACAGATCAGAAAGGAGATCCCCTTTCCAAAGCCCAGCGAGGTATTGTTCCGGAGTATCATCTTCGTGACGCAGATTATTCCACACCATTCTCGCCAATCCCGAAATGGCCCGCAGTCGATCATGTTTCTTGCTCAGAGATCGATAGGAATAGTCCATGACGAGCTCCCTCCATCTCTGAAATGGTATTATATGCGGCGGTAAATTCATCCGCCAGCTCGACTTAATCTGTTGCCATTCTAGAAAGCTTAAGTCGTTCGAAGGAGGTATGCCCCTCAGTCGGTGGGATTTAAAAAACGCCCCAAGGTTGCTATAATTCGGAGTTGTTTTCCTTGGCACTTGCGGTGCCACCACATGTCCGCACTCGCAGAACTGGCGGCAGACACACTCCCAGATCATTTCATTCCCGTCGTAACAGAGCCTGCGGTTGGGCAGCAGCGACTCCTGCAGACACCATCCGCGTCGGTCAAGAGAAGATCGGTCTTCATCAGACCGGGGTTGGAATTTCCTCGGGCGTATCAGCACCTCCTTGGGCGGAGTATCCTTCCCAGTGGTCAATATAGATGGACGGAGAAGCTGCTGCCAACTGGGGTCGCCACACCGCTGTTTGCCCAGAAATCTTGATTTGCACGAGTTTGGCTCCATGACGGTAATTGTGAGATGTGAGTTCAGATAAACATCGTACATGGTCGACGCATCGTGTAACCAGGCGACGATATCATCTTGGATGATGCATAAGGAGTCAACCCACAGATTCGGTATCTTGAGATTTCGGCAAACGGTGATGGCATCCTGAAGGGCAAGTGGCAGCGTTGACATTGCGATCTTTTCATAATGGGACCTGATGTTGTCCGTTCGTGTGGTTAAGACTTGATCAAGGTCTTTTCCCCAGCAGTAGCTAAGGCACGCATACCGGACAGGCGTGGTGGGCTCATAGAGGAACGGCTCATGCGATCCATCCCATGATCCCACGTTGACGAGACGTCGAGGGCAGAAGTCCAGATTCGGGGGCTTGCAGGCCTCGTGGTTTTCCTCACAGAATGATAGCCACTGCTGAGCTCGTTCGAATGCCGCGGGGGAGCCTGAATCCTCCATCACCTGGAGAGACTCGGCGACATACCTCCCTGTGTACCGGCCGCTTCCAGCGGGCTGTCCATGACAGTACGGACCCCGATAACTTACGCTGGCAACTCGTTGGAGAAAGTGGAAGGAAGCAGCCTGATGAACTGGCGAGTCCAAGTTCCGTTGGTCTGCCGACTGTTGCACGTGGAGAGTACATTGCGGGACGATCAGATCATTGTTTTCCTCGGAATTTCGGAACCGCAACTCAACCAAAGCGAGGTCTTTGTTCGCTGCGATCCAACCTGGCTTGATAGCCTCGATGATCTGCACCAGTAGACTACAATCCGCGCACCTTGGTGTATCCTCAAGGAAAAGCTTAATGGGTGTTGCTTCCATTCCAACGCGGTCCCTCTCCTGTCGCAGTCGGAGATGTGGGCATTTCCGATCCGAATCTATTGCTGAGCCCGAATGCGCAACCATGGTTGGCTCTGGAGGGGAGTTGTGAAGGGAGACATCTTGGGTCGTGCCGGCGGATCGGTGCCACTATCCAAGACCCCGCGTCTGGTGGGCGGCCAATCACGATGGGCACGGCTTTGTTGCTTCACGGAGTGGATGCCTCACAATCATGGCCGCGACGGCTATCAGGTGATGTCGGCCATTTGCATGGTTTGATGCCATCGGCTCGTCAACTTCCTTCTGGCTACATCTACACTCCATCTGGACTACGCGTTGGTTGATCATGGCAGGGTTGGTCTCAGTCTATCGCAGAGCTAAAATTCATCATCCGAGTCCTCCTCATCCGAATCCCCTCCCCCGCGGCTGTTCTGCATCTTCATCCGATACTCATCCAAACGGCCCATATTAGACAGGAGTGATCGGTCGGACATGACCTGACGTGCCCCCCCAATATTTCGAAGCGTCACTCGATGATGGGCTAGAATGGCTTCCCCAGTTTGTCCCATCTGGGTGAATGGCGTAGTCACCAGCAACTTGACAATAGGGTGCAAGGCTGGATTGTTGACGATCTGATTCATGGTATGGATGACCTCCAACAGATCCGCAAGCCAGGCAGCGGATTCAAATTGAGTCACTCCGTCAATGATGCAGACCACCGTGGCGGTAGTGGGTAGTTGCTCAACGAGCTGACGAAATGTGTGGCACAGATCAAACAGGGAATGCGATTCGATCAGTTCCGTGAAGGGTCGGGTGTTGATGAAGTCCAGGTTGAACATGAAGCGGGTGAGAAGCAGTTGGGCAATCAGACTTCGAATCAATCCATTGGGACCAGAAACGGGATCGTCGAGAGCCTCGTGGGTCCCACAGAAGAAATGCAGCACAATCGAATTGGAGTGCTTCGATAAATTGAGAGACAGGGTGGCACAAAGGGCGGAAAGAGGCGAGACCCGACCAGGTCCCATCGTGGAATAGTTTCCTTGCACGAACAGCGTTTCAGCATGGGTGGACTGCATCCATCTGGAGAACTCCATCGATGACAAGAGCTGTTGGCTCTGTGCCTGAGCTTCGGGAGTGAATGCGCTGTGTTGCTTCAACACGATGTTGGTATCGTCAATGGACCCTTTGGGGGAAACTCCCATGCACTTGAATAGCTCCATCCGCGACAGGAAAGATTGGGATTGACCCATCGGTATGCCCCCCGATGTCACAGCATTCCAAAAGCCTTGAATGTTGCGAGTCAGCATGTTCTAGGGGAACGTTGGTAAGACTAACCAGGAAAATCATGCAGTAAGAAATGACACAAGGCGGCCTGGGCATCCATGCCTGGTTGATACATGTTATATTGCTCGGCACGAACAGCCTCTACTTGTGCAACCAGGTCAGACAGCTGGTCCTGCACCCCATCAAGCTGGACATGGGTGTGTTTTGCAGAATGGTTAAGATCATTCACTCCATACGCCAGTTCGCCAATACCAGCCGAGATCTGCCGGGTGTGGCCCTGGATCGAGGCGGCCTGTGACTGCAAGCTTGTCGTATTATGGTAGGTGTCGATAGCGATTTGGGATTTAACCATGTCCCGGCACACCTCAAATTCATCCGTGCTCTGCTGGACCGTACCAAGAATCTGGTCAATCTGATTGGCAGTATAAGCAGGAGCGATGAGGCGCTTCCCCATCCTCTTTACTCGGTTTTTGAAGGATGCCCCCGACCTGTTGCCACCGAAGAGAAAAATCAGCTCTGCCAATGCCCGTATCAGGACACTATATAGATTGATCGCCTTTTCCCTTAAAGCCTGGGCTGTTGCAAACTGGTTTTGCTGCTCTTCGGTGCGCAGTATGATGGCCGGAATACTGTGGAACGCGTTGAGAATTTTGCCCCGGTTCTCAGAATTCTGACTCGCGATCTGGTTTGCATCAGCCATCTGTGCTAGATCATTGAGAGCATCTCCTTTCGTACGCTGAAAATGATGGTCAACCCGGCACGCAAGAGATCCAAACCATTACTGGAAGGAATCAAACCCAGCCATGGGGTTATGGCATTGGAATAGTCGCCTGCTATCCGAAATCCCTTACGGACAAAATTCATAGGCCCTTGGCCTTGCTGCAGATATCGGTCTTCGGCTCTGTTAAGCTCGTCCAATACACGATCCCAGGTGCAGTGATGGACATCGAATCTGCCATCTTTGTCTGCGGTCGCATTGTATGCCTCCAGAACCTCTTCTAGATCTCTGTCGTTTATCAACAAGCGGTATCTGACAATGGACCAGACCTACCGACCTGGATGCCGGTAGGGCAGCCTCCGGCCCTACCCCGCTGTTCGCAGGCGCCGAAATGCCAAATGCGTCATGGTATTCGATTCCCTTCTCGCGTACAAAAGCTGTCACCAAATGTTTTTTCTCGTCCTTTGCATTCGCTTCGAGCCCCTCCATGGTGATGAATGTTCATGAAGATGTGGCCCACTTGGTCGTGCAAGAGGCAGTACATCATCTTGAGATGAGGAAAGACGAGGCTGTGGCTGTGACGCACCTGATATCTTCACGTACACGAGCCTGGCCGGTGACTAGCGGCTTGGGATGCAGTAGCGCCGGGTGTGTCTCCTTCTGATTCATCCCGAGGGAGGGGTTGCCCCACGCTGCGGCTGGGAAAGAATAAGCAAAGAGGAAACCCGAAGAATCATAAGCACCCCAGATGGAGGGTGCCCAGTGGAAGTCCCCTCCTAATTTCCAACTTTCAACCCGATCAATGGCGACCGAAGATTACATCCGGGCGCTGGAACAGCGTCTGGCGCAGGTTGAAAGCCGACTCCTGAGCATAGAAAACGGGAACAAGGCCGCTGGATCTGATGCTCCAAAATCCACTGCCGACACGGCGAGCATAGCATCTACGGAGCAAGCAGTAAAGGATGATCCAGAGCAGAAACCCGAGTCTGAGGCCGGTGACAGCAGCAACAATCCGCGCCCACCGCTCCCTCCAATCGAGCTCAAAGTGCAAAACCTATCCTATATTCCGTTTACATACCATGCCCTCCCCGCGGACACTCAACCCCTAATAGAAGCTCTCTATTTTCCCAACGGTCGGAAGAAAGGGCGAGAAGAACGGAATACGTTTTACAGCACGTTGGAGAGCGTCAAGCCCGACAAGGCCGTGCAGATGATCAGGGATGCTTATGTACCGTCGTGCGACTTTGACATGGCCCACGTTGCTGCGCTTCGCATCACTTCCCAGCCGTTGGGCAACATCCTGCAGACATTGTGGAACGCTGAGCCTTCGATGGAACATGTCCTCATGTATCCTCCATTTAACGATCCAATCTTCTTTTTCGATGGTGCCAAAAAGAAACTCGCAGAAATGGAGGCCCATGCAGAACAAGATCCAATCCCCGTACCGGGCGACAGTCTTGAAATCTGCCCCCCAATCACCAGTGAGCCGAGCCTGTTGGAGCAGTTACGATTTTACGTGCATTTCATGGAGCAGAAGGTTATTCCGTTCTGCGATCACTTCAAGACCCTGTCCGCCTCGGATAATGCTACCGTGCAGTTTGACAATCTCTATCATCTGTTTCAGCCCGGAGACATTATTGTTTACCCTGGGGCCACTACAAATCACGAAACGGGCATAGGAAACAATCGGGGAGATCAAATGTTGTGGCGAGTGTATTCCCGATGGGGACTCTCTACCAGCGACCAATTGGTGGTGAAAGCGTATTGCATTGACTATGATGGCCATTCTTACGTCTGCAGCACGCAATCCTTTACGATTAAGCGCTTTGACGGATCGGTCGGCGTCACTACCTTGAAGGTCTTTCCGATCCGGTGTGCAAGTAACATGCAGGCACTGCTCGACGACGCGAAGAGACGGGGAGAAGCATTCCAGAGATTTACCAAGACCAAGCTAGTCACTCACAACGGCTGGGCGTCCGAACCGAATCCAACCGATCCAACTTTGCGATACATCACTGGTGATGTTGTCATCGATTTTACTGAAACGTTCAAAGCTCATTCGGACTGCAAGCCCACTTCTCAACTCCCCGATTTCGACAAGTCAGATGCAGACAAATCGAGTTATACGGATCAGTTGCTTTTATTTTGGACAGATGGGAAAAGCCTGGGTGAATCGCAAGAAAAGTGGGTTTGGTACTCAGGAGAGCATCCCCAAACTGTCGAAGAAAAGGATTACTGTTATGACGAGGATAGCTTTCTCTCCCATCTCATTGAAGGAGATCAACAAGAATACACGCTGAGCGAAGAGGATCTCTGCTTGCTTCCCCGGAGACTCTTTGCTTACTCCCTCCAGGACCGGCGATTTGTAGCTGTCGACGTGGACAACTTGAAGCTAATCGAGTATGCGCAGTCCAAGTTTGACAGTCTGGTCATCAATCAAAAGCATGAGAGAATGCTCCGAGCTCTCATACAGTCTCACTTCAGTCGAAAGGAAATCTACGACTTGACAGGCAACCGTATCACTACTCAAGACATCGTTCATAACAAGGGAAGAGGCCTTATCATTCTCCTCCATGGAGTTCCAGGTGTTGGTAAGACATCTACCGCAGAAACGTTCGCCAACGAATTTCGAAAGCCACTACTCCCGATTACTTGCGGTGACCTCGGTTTGGATCCTGCAACAGTGGAGCAATCACTCAAGGAGATGTTTCGTCTGGCCCAGCTATGGGACTGCGTCTTGCTGTTGGATGAAGCAGACGTCTTTCTTACGGAGCGGATACCATCCGATTTGAACCGGAATGCGCTCGTGTCAGGTATGGGAACGTAACATTTCTGGGAACGGTCGCTGATTCACTGTAGTTTTTCTTCGCGTCTTGGATTACTACGCCGGAGTATTGTTCCTGACGACCAACCGCGTTGGCACTATCGATGAAGCTTTCAAATCCCGACTTCACGTCAGCTTATATTATCCTCATCTGAAGCCAAATCAAACCGAGAAGATCTGGCAGATCAATCTCAAGCGGCTCAATGAGATTGAAGACGAACAGAGTAGGATTACTGGACAGCCTCCCATGACGGTTGACTACAATGGAATCCTGGAGTTTGCCAAAGACCACTACCGGAAAGGGAGGGACAGTGGCAAAGGAGTCTGGAATGGGAGGCAAATTCGAAATGCGTTTCTCATTGCATCCGCACTCGCTCGTTTTGAAATGGGTCAAGGTCCAGATACTCTCAAGTCATACGACCTAAGTGCCAGCCACTTCAAGACGGTTGTCGAAGTTGGGTTTGGATTTGAACTATATCTCCAGGAAGTGAAGGGCAAGAGCGATGGGGAAGCTGCCTTTCTGCAGGGAACCCGGGCGGATTATATTCTATCACCTCACGGCAAGCCAGACAAGGAAAAAGGCACGCCGGGTCAAGAAATACCCCGGAGTATGTCTCACCGACCCGTGACTCCTGTCATGAATGCAGTCAGCCCTGGTTGGACGGGTAATTATGCTCCTGGTCAGCCCTTGCCTTCTCAACAGCACGGATATGGGTCTCAGCTTCACCCAGGCTTGCAATCCCCCAATCAAAACCTCATGCAACCGCAGCCACAGTATCCGATGGAAGTTGGAGGCCCTTCGGAGAGATGGGGATCACAGCCGATGACTATGGGGTACGGGACGCCGCCATCCACGATGCACAGCCATACCTTGGCCAGTCACACGCCCTCGAAAGGAAGCTGGATTGGGGGACGGCCTCAATACAATGCGGATTCTGATGATGACTAGACTGATAGATTATACATGACTATCACCTTGCTGAAGTAATGTGCAGCTTATCAGCTATTGCTTAGTATAACCTACGCAAAGTTTGAACCCTCGAAAGTATTCTGCTTTCTAACAGTACTTTAAATTGACAAGACCGAGCAAGAAATAACCTGGACAGTCAGAGAACAACATCAATTATGGGATTATATAGGATAATCAGATGCTCAGACCCCCAATAAACCCGGATGCAACCTCGGTGTCAAGCTCATCCTTCACATCCAATTAACGTTCCTTCCGACGGAGCCGTGTGAGATTGAAAGACAGTCGGGCATGGTTGGCAAGTTGGCGTTCACTGAGGCTGACATCGCTTCGATATCCACCAATGGGGCTTATTCTCGGATATGTTCGCGTGGCTTGGACCTCGAGGCTACTGGATCCGCCAGGGACTGCTCGTATCCAGCGGAACCTCGGGGCCCAAGCAAGCCGCTAAGCATCTTCGGGTTGTGATCAGCCATAGACAGGCTGACCGAGACTTTCTCCGCATTATTAAATGCAAGGCCTGCATCAACTAGTCTGAATGATGGTAGAATTCAGAAGAAGGGGTTTCCGACACAGTGCAAAGGATTACTCTCGGACAAGGAGAATTCTCTTCCCCTCTGACCCGTGATGCAGCTGTCTTTGTACCTTGCTACCTGGTGCAGATTATTCCTCCATGCCATTTCTATATCAACGTCCCGGTCTCCGAGAGAAACCTCTGCGGTTTCATTCCCTCTTAGGCATCCTCCCAGTGGCCTAGCAAGCAAACGCGACAGCCCCTTAGCGGTGGAAGCTCCAGTTACAATATGGGTCAGTCATCCTCTCTGTAATGCCTGTCAACTCTCACGATAATCAGAGCAACACCTATTGGATAAACGCCTCTCTCGGAACACCGCCGCAGACATTGGGTCTCATGCTTGACTTTGATCTTTCAGAATTGCAGGTCATTGTACCTGATGGGTTGGGAGTCCCATGCTCCAAAGACACAGACTGCGATTTATTTGGGTCCTTCAAGCCGAATGAATCCTCCAGTTTCCATAATCTCACATACTCCGAGTTTCTTCAAACAGGCGACAAATACACCTACACCGACACCTTCACAGTCGGAGATCAGACTGTGAAAGCAACCCCATTAGCATTAAGTTATATTGAAAACGATTCTGGTTCGTATCTTCTCCTATCATTGCACCTGTGGTACTCACTTACCAGCTATGTCTCAGCCAACGCCTTGGGCATCTCCCCGGAAAACACCAGCTTCCCATACTTACTCGTTGACCGGGGCCTGACCACCTCCCCATCCCTCAGTCTCTGTGGCGATAGAGGCGGCACCAACCAAGCCAGCGTCCTCTTCGGCGCCGTCAACACCGCAAAATACGACGGACCTCTTCAAGCCTTCTCCTTGCAAAACACACATAACACCATCTCCCTCCAACCCGACTCGCTTGAACTCTTCCTGGAAAATAACAACAGCAGCAGCAACAACAACAACACCTCCCACTACACATTCTCCCCCACCACCCTAGCCCTCGAGACCCGCAGCGCCTTCACCTACCTCCCCAACTCCACCCTCCACCAACTCTACACCGACCTCAACATCACAACAATCCACCCTATCAACGGATCCCTCGAATCCGGCCTCCTCGACTGTTCCCGCCAACACACCGAAACACACACCATCTCTCTAGTCATCAACAACATGACATTCTCCATCCCATGGGACGAACTATTCGTCCCCTGGACCAATACCCTCTGTCAATTGGCCATCCAACCTATCACCCCCGGTGCTTATGCCTCCGGGAGGGGACAACTCGGCGTGCCCTTTCTTCGTCGGATGTATCTTGCCATTGATTACGACGATATGTTTGTGGGCGTGGCACCTTTGAAGCAGGATCCAGGCCCGGACAATATCGTAGAGATTGGTACTGGGCCCGATATACCGGATGCGGTGGGGGATTGGCCGGCTAGTGTTACGGCTTATACTCCTGCGCCGACGAGGATATCTACCGGGGGTGCTGTTACGAGGACGTCGATGGGTGGTGCTGCTCGGTGGGGGTGGACGGGGTCAGTGGGGAGGGGGAGTGGGATGGGTTTGGGGTCGGGCGTTGTTGGGATCGTAGCTCTTTCAGGGGGATTGGGACTCTGGTTAGGTTTACATGGAAGTTGACAGGACGGCCCGGGAGCAGAGATATTCTTGCGTGAAAGGATGGGATAACAATGGAACTGTTATTATCTTCATTCCCAGAATAATTAGATGAGTGTACGCACTACGAGTGATCGACCGGTTGAATTGCTCGAGGTAGCAACCTTTAACGCAGACTTGATTTGAATGTTTGTAAGTGTGGGTGGGTATATTTCTTTCAACAAGTGGTATCAATAAGTAGGACAGAGGGTATTCAACGTAATCAAACGGGCTGGTAACGACGAAAACAGGTATATCTATGGTCATGTCATTGTGCAAGAACTTGGACGGTTGCTTTGGGCAAGGCCTTCCTCGGAGCCGTCTTTTCCAGCCAGGTGACGTCTTCAAAGTCAATCATAACGGCACAGCCCGCACGGTCATTCCACAGGACATTACGCCAGTCAGTATCCCGATGCATGACCCCGTATGATCGGAGGACTTGGAGAAGGGCTTTGCGCTCAGTTTCGAAAAAACGAGTGTTGTCGTCGTTGATGATAGTGGAAATTCGGAGCCCAGACCAGCTGAGAATCATCATTCGATCCATCGCTTGCCCATGATACCAGTATCGGATGCGTGGCTTGAACTGTCCCACACAAACCGGGATTTGATACCCCTGTAACGCGCGCAAGCGGCTGTAGACTTGAGCTTCGGTTCGAATCCAGGCCTCCCTTCTGGCGGAAGCCGCCTTGATCACTACGGTGTAGCCGTGGGATAATAAACAGGCTTTGAGCAAGAAGCCGGTTCGCCCACGGATATGTAATTGTTCGAACCCTTCATATCGGTCGTGGATCAGCTGAGCATGAAGTCGGCGGGTGAGATCACTTGTATTGAGGGCATGCGTCCCCGATCCATGGGCCTCGACATTAGGGCAAGCGGGGTCTAATGGGCCCCGCTTGAATAGACCGCGGATGCAGGCCGAAGTGCAATACTCCCGGGGGACTATCGCCCGGGTGGAGGGGTTTGCCTGGCGAGAGTCCCGTTGCCCTCGTTGTTCTCGTTGAGGTTCCCTGGGATCCCGGGCTCCCCGTCTCGGTCGGAGTTGCATCGCTGGGGTGGGGGACGGTGGGGGCAAGTCAGCATCACTCCCGCTCGTTCCCTCCTCGGATGATCCGTTGGGGGTGGTTCGATTGGGTCGGCAACTGGCTCGAGATCGGGTGTTGTAAGGGGATCGCTTGACGGGCTTCCATGACAAGGGTTTGTATTCCGAAGGGGGTGGCTCTTTCCGGATAGATTCGGGGATACTTTGGAGAACGTCTATGAATTCCACTTCCCAGGTTGACAGATTCTTCTCTGCGGCATCATGCCAGTCTTGGGTCGGGGGGTCTGCCGCGACTGCGTTCAGTGTGAATGCTAGCTTTTGACCCACTGCCGTTCGGTGAAGCCTATAGTCATCACCCGCATGAACGTCCTGATTAGGAACACTAAGGAAATAGAGGACGGTTGTGGGATCGTCTGGTATGTGCAAGAAGATGGATGCTTCTCCCGTCGAGATCTCTCCATATTGAACTCCACTATCCACCATGTAGGAGAATATTTGTGTGATGACTGCCGCCACCAGATACGTGGCACAGAATTCAAAAGATTCGTCGTTTTTCCCAATCACATCCTCGGCAATATCCATCTCATGCAGACCGCAGATCAAGTCGGCGAGGGTCAGTTTGTGCGGCGCTTTGAACTCGACTGCGAAGACGGGGATTTGCAGCTCATCCGCGGCGACTTGGACACAAAACTGATCGGCCCGTCGATTGCGTCGTCTAGCCTGAGGAGCTCCTGGGGGGTTGACTCCCCGTCTCTGTCCACGGCGCGATCTTAGGTGGCCGTACTCTTGAGGAGCATCTTCCAGCGACGCGTCGATTGACTCGTCCGGCATCAGGTCCTGAAAAATGACCCTTTTTTGAAGATGGAATCTCTCACGAAGCGTGTTATCCCGTCTCAAAACATTTAATATCTCATCCACGAAGTTATCCACGGTATCTCGCTGGAAGGTGCGCAGAGAAAGCTCCGAGTGAATGGAGGCGATGTTTCGGTGAACATAGTCTAGCTGATGATTCGACGTAAAAAGACGCTGCCCGGGGAAGGCAGGGTCGCTGTTGAGTTTTCCCCAGACCTCCTCTTGGAGTCTGGGGAAATCCTTCCAGAGGCGAACATGGTGGGGGAACAATCTATTGGTCGGGTTTGCGGTGTCCCCTTGAGTGGTCAGCTTCACGTTCCTTCTGACTTGGATATCTTGTGACAGGGCATGACAGCCTTCGAGCAGCTCAAAGAGAGAGTTTGGCTGAAGCTGCCGCTCCGCTTCCTGCCTCTGGCGTTCTGCTTCTTGGCGGAGTTTCCGCTCTTCTTCTAGCTGACGTTTCAACCACGCAATCTCTGAATCCATGGTGGGTAGTGAGAGACACGAGCTCCGTAACGGGAAGACCGCCCCTACAGAAGCAACGTAGTAGAAGGAGGAGTAAAAGAAGAAGAAGAAGAAGAAGAAGAAGAAGAAGAAGAAGAAGAAGAAGAAGAAGAAGAAGAAGAAGAGATAGTATAACGAATGAACTAGCTATAACAGTCACGACAATATGGCACGCGTCTCGGGAGTAGTGGTCGGAGTGGAGAAGCGAATCCACCGCCAGATCCCGGAGCTTGTATTCCGGCCGGAGCCGGACCAACGTAGGGCCGAGAAGGAAGGCACGTCACGCGCGGCATGGGAGACCCAGGAAGTCGGGACATTCATGTGCCATTTCCTCTGCCATCCACGATCGACCCTGCTCGGTTAGTTAGTTCAATACTAGATGGGTAGTCCTAGTAAGCTAGTAGGCTAGCAGGAGTGGAGTGGAGAGAGTTCGTGGATCGAGCCGGCACGGAATAAGAAATAAAATAGGATGGACAATGGTGGGGCCACCGGCGTCCAAGCGGTCAGCACTGGCATGGCAGTATCTTGCTCACCGCCGGGATTCGCCCCGGGATTCAGCCATCTTCCTGGGCAGATCACGAGGCGAGCGGTGTTGGGCCATGGAATTGGGGGATCTGCTCGACTCTGACGTTCATCAATATATACACGATGCCATTTACGGGTTTGAGGCTAGATCCTCGACGGGATTCGTACCTCTACATCGATTTCCTGCTGGGAGTGGGGTGATTTAAGTACTCGCGGTACACCAGGGAGGGAGGGTATAATTCACTAATGAATGAATGAATGAATGAATGAATGAATTTATTAATATTATTCAGAGTATACAAAACCCCAGCAACGAACAGTTATTCTCAACATGAATGAATACATATCCCCTTCCATGACGACAATGACCACAACAAACCCCACCACCACCGTCCAATCATCATCCTCCCCTGCTACTATATCATCATCACAACCCAAAACAAGAGATACCTGCGACGCATGCGCCAAATCCAAAGTGCGATGCGGGAAACAACACCCCCGATGTGATCGCTGCGCGGCGAGGAATCAACCATGCACGTATGGATTGGTTCGGCCGAGGGGTCGACCGCGATTAGTATCTCCGGTGGTGGTGTCGCCAGGGGGGTCGGGGTTGGGGTGGCCCCCGGGGGGCAAGGATATCTGTATGTCTATGGTGGAATGTGGTGGGCAGAAAGGGTCGAGGAGAACTCCGACGGATGTACTGGGGGATATGATTGCTGCTGGGCAGGAGGGGGTGGGTGGGAATGGGAATGGGGAGGGGTGGCATGGTCTGGGGTGTGAGATTGGGGAGTTGTTTGATATTGTGCCTCCGGGGGAAAACATGGGAGGGTTTGAAATGGGGTTGGTGGGACCATCTTCAGAGTCATCGTCGCCGTCGTCGTCGGGGTCGGGGTCGGGGGAATCTTCTCTGGGGGCAGGGAACTCAGTCCAATCGTGTATGGGGTTGATTTTGAGTGCACTGCAAGCGCTGCATCCGCCATCCGAGACGTGTCTACTTCAGGCGAGTGTATCTCCATCACGAACCCTGGATGCTATTCTGCAATTGAACCGAAGTGCAATGGATACTCTCACTTCGGTGATGGGGTGTCCGTGCTCGCTTGAACCCGCGTTTGCATCGTTGATAGCGCAGGTACTGCTGCATATCTTGGATTGGTATCAGGTTGTCCTGGATGATCCTGATCCCAATCTGGGAATGGGGAGTATGCAGGTGCAGATTCTGACTCGGGAGTCTGAGGTGAACGAAGATGATCCGAGACGAGTGGTGGTGCAGGTCGTGGTGAATGATGTGGAAAAGGTGAGGCTGTTGGTGGAGGGGTTTGCAAGGGCGTATTGTCGTGAGGGGATGGTAGTGGGTGGGGAACAGCAGGTGTGTTTAATATTGGAAGGAGAGTTGAGGAGGAAGTTGGGAGGGGTTATGAGCGGGGCGGTGTTGAGGATGGTTGGTTAGATCTCGTGATTGTATAGGATGAATAGGTTCTTTCAACGTTGCCGATTATGGCGACAAATCCTCACGAGGAATATAGTCTGCTGCTAGATATCTGACTGTGTGGCATCAAATGTGGTGCAAGTCGCCGTGGTCCGCTCCTTCCGATCTGCGAGACTATCGTTTCGTTGCGTAACTCGTAGAGGCGATGCTTCAACACTCGCAAGTTCCAGACCAATTCGGCCGTGGAAGACACGTTATCGCTATCCACATGATAGCGGGTTCGTTACACAAAATCATCCATTGGCTTGATCCATAGTATTCAGCATATCCGTTAGCCAGTCATTGTCGTCCATCGGAGGGAAAGCGTTCGACAAAGGGTCTGGCCCAGGAAGCGCTGGGATAGGGAGAGATGGAGCCAGGTTCGCTGCACCTGACCCTGGATCAGGCTCCAGTCTGGTCTCCCATCCCACCCGCACGGCACGATACATCTGGGCAATATTCGAAAAGACGTCGCCACCAGGATCCCCAACCAGACCATTAAGGGCCGCAACTTGGCCCATGTTGGCCACTATCGTATCCAGAATTTGCAACACATCCGCCGTTCGCCGGACATTAGCCGTGTCCCAGAGCAGACTATCCAGTGTCGATAGTTGGTAGAGTGTGGAGAGGTTTTGGACCATCTGGGCAAATACCGCAAAGGGAAAGCCAACGTATTCCACCGGCGGAATGCTCAGGAAGACGTCGAACCATGATTTCGTGGCATCCAGGCAGCCGTACAGGTAGTCTAGGTGCTCGAAGGTGACATTGCTCATGAAGGCAATGGCGCCCTTGGTGAGAGCGGACTCGTGGAGGCTCAAAGAGGTGTTGTAGTGGTGCAGGAGAATGATTTCTGGCCGATATTAGTAGAGCTTCGGGTAAGTGGTGTAGTTTGGACACCAACTATATCCTTTGGGGTTTGAGCTGAGCCTGCTCATGATGGCTTGAAGTTGGGACTGCAGTTGGGCCTGCATCGGGCGAAGATAGACGGCAGGCGAAGGTCGCATCGACTCGAGCGATTTCGAAGACCCCCCATACCAGCGGCCCAGGCTCAGCTTGTCCATGACCAATTGGAGTCGGACTTGCTGGGCCAGAATGCCATCATTGGCGCATTCCTGTTGCTCTTCGAGCAGGCGCAGGCATTCGTCCATGTGTGGTGTCCAGCGCAGAGAGTCACTCTGCTGCAGAAAGGTAGCGATGCTGGCCGAAATTAGCAGCGCAACCAAAGAGTAGGGGACAAGCGTACCAAGATGTCAGTAAGAAGCACCCCAGAACCGCCCTGCGCTCGTCCATAATATGACGGGGGGGTTCCGAGCGGTTCTCGTGTGGCTCGGTATGAACGCACAACAGCATATGCTTCCCCTTCGCCTCAGGTTTGAACAAGCCCATCTCGTACACAATCCCCGTCGCTAGTTGGGCGAACACGTAAATGTTGGCCTTGTTGTAGACTTGCTGGTTGGACCTGACCGAGTCAGCCGACGTCAAGATGCCAGGGGTAAGCCATACCATCCGAGATATATCAAGAGCCCCTGGAGGACATCCAGGTCACGACAAGAGTACTCATGCACCAATTTCTGCGCGGCTATCTGTTTGATCCGGTCAAAGAGAACGCGGCGCTGTGCGCTACTCTTGCAGGAGACGGCCATAATACATAGCCACGAAAACGGTCGATCGCGACGGAGCTTCTGCGAAGTCGTGCCTGGCGGAATATACATGCACGGAAAGAAGGGGAGCATTTGAGTAATATAAAAGGTAAGGCATTCTTCTGCCTGGACGCCTGTCGGTTCCATCTCGTTCTCGGATGATGTTCCTGAAGATAAAGACCCCCCATCTAAAAGGCTAGCTTCTGGGGTCGAGGCTGCGCCATTGCCGTGTGGCGCATAAACTGAACCCGGCCTTGAGCTACCCATCGAAGCGTCGGACGGGCCCAAGGGTGATGCAGCATTGCTGGTGGATTTGTGGTTCTCTGAAGGCTGCGCCAGGTGTTTCAACATCGTTGTAGAGATGTTGCCGGGCTGCACGCCCGCCCGAAGCAGCGACACCAAATCCTCCAACTTCTCCTCCAGCCGAGTTGTCTTGGGAGTACTTTTGGAGACGTTCGATTTGCGTGTGGTTACGCGCCGAGTAGCGGATGGACGGCACTCTTTGTCCAAGCGCTGGCACCTAGGAGACCGTTATCACGCAGATCCAGACAGAGAGGAATATACCAACCTTTGACATCGCCCGCCAGCCTTAGAGTAGATGCACCTGCATTTTGCCTGCGAGCAATTGACGCAGGAACTGCCGTATGGGGCGGCATAGGTGTCATCCCGGGGGGACTCGTGCTCCCTGGCATCCGTTGACTCGGTCGTTGTGCTGTTCGTAGTCGAAGCCATTCGGCCGGTTGCGACGCTCCCCACCGCGTCGATTCTCACCGGGCGAACGAGATGCAGGCATGGGAGGGAATGGCGCAAAGGTGAGATGGACCTTGAACGAGGGAGGTTGCAAGTGGGCGCGTGTCGAGGCACTAGTGCACGCGCTAAGGAAATGGAGCCTGTCAGATGCCCCGCCTTATCGCGGTGGGGCGAAATTGGGATCAAGTATCAACGTATCGATAAACATGGAGTTGAATAAGAAAGCAAGATACATATGAACGGAATATTAAAGTCTATCTCGTGGCTCAGACATCAACATCTCGTGATCACCCACTATGCCCAAATTTTACCCCTATCATGCTATCATAAATAGAAAAGAGAGACAACTACACGTAAGCCTCCGCTCTATATCTAATCGTTCATTCATCGCGGTCTCAAGCCTTGTTCTGCACATGCTTGCTCATGGCCCGGATCCGGTGGCCGTAGCGGTGCAGCAAGAACGGCAAGGGTGCCATGATCGTGGCCAGGATACCCACCATGGTGAGGACCCAGTGCGGAGTCATGTGTTGATACATCGGGACCGATGCCGGCAGCAATGCTCCGGAAACGACATACCGGCTGAACGTCATGAAGGAGAGCGCCGACCCGGCGTAGACGGTATAGACGAAGCAGATGTACAGGTAGGTCGCGGTGAAGATGGTAACCAGAGAGTACCCAAAGAAGAACGTGCTGAGAATCGGAGACCAGATGCTGACGCCGGGCTGTCATATGGTCAGTCGTGGATCTTGCAGGGAGACTGAAGACTTACATAGCACGTCCATCCCATCCAAAACAACGAGATCGGCATGAGAATGGAGCCCCCGACCATCCCCCAATACAACGATACCTCGGCCTGCAGGACTCCCCCCTCCGCCGCAGCCTTGGCCGCCGCCTGCTTGGTCCAGCGGTAGATGATGGGAACGAGCATGAGAGCGATGGCGTCTCCAGCAAGCATAGCCACAAATATGATGTAGGTGAGCGACGTGGAGATTCCGTACGTGTCGGTGAAGATGAAGGGAAACCCGTTGAGAAAGGTGAACAAGACAATGTACAGAAGGACCAGGTAGAATGAAAAGACCAGGATGATGGGCTCGGTGTAGGTCATCTGGAAGGGGCGGTAGACGTTCACGAGGAGACGACTACCGAGAGAGCTGGTGGATGTCTGCTCGTCGACCTGGTACCGGGAGTCTCCCGTCTGATCCCGCAGATGCTTGGCTTTCCATTGCAGTAGCAACGGGCCGTAGGTTTCCGGTTGGAATACGGCCACAAAGGTAAACACGGTCCCCGCGATGATGAGGGAGATCCAGTCGGTCCAGTTGAAGGCTGATTTGGGAATGTAAGCACCGATGATAGGGCCAAGAATGGGCCCGGAATATGACGCCAGAGTGACCGATGGGAGGCTGAAGGTTAGCTCGAGCGGGCTCCAGAGATCACCCACGGTACCACCAGCAACGGTCATCGGAGCGGCCCCAAAGAAGCCGGTGAGGAAGCGAAAGACGATGGCCGCACCATAGTTGGGGGCGAGTGCCTTGGCCAGGATGAACAACATGAAGACCACCAGATTGGTGAAGTAGACGAAATTCCGTCCAAAGGTTTCCGAAATGGGGCCGGCAAACAGCGAACCTACACCCACCCCAATGAGATACATGCCTGCTCACAATATTAGTCAATCCATCCTTGGCTGATCAGACGGCAACTTACCGGTAGTCATGGACCCTGCAATTGGACCAACGCCATAGTGTTCGTTGAAGGCATCAGAGACCGGCGCATCGATGGTTCCGGGAATACTGATAGCCAATGCAATCAGACAGATGGCCGCGGTGCAGAACCATTTCTTAGAGCGGCTCCAATTCTGGGGATTGTGAGGGTCGCCGTCTGCCCAGCCGACCAGGAAGGTGACTGAGCCATCGTGCTCGGAGGGACGTGAAATCTGAACCCCAGGCACGAGGGATGATTCCTTTTCATCGGGGGTGGATGTGCCTGAAGAGCTGTCGTAGGAGTGGGTTTCGGCCAGATCTGCCTTGACAGCGTCTCGCAGACCGATATACTGACGCAAAGTTGCCATGTTGTTCAGGCAGATCGGAGCTGGCTAGTGGATTGCTTCGAGACATGATGAAGACTGGTCTTGGTAAGTATAAATATACAATGGGGTCTCGATGCTTCTCAACAGGATGCATAAACTCCCCGACGCAGAGGAATGCTGCTGATGCTGATGCTGACTCGAAATGTGCCCGAGTGGGTCCGAGCGTCGGACATATCAACGGGCGGATTCCGGGCTGCTGATTGGCCATCGGCCGGCACCAATCACGGGGCATCCTCCTTCCTCAGGCCGCGGCGGAGGAATTCCCCCGATTGTCTCCGAGGCAGCCTCGTCGGACACATTTGCTTGTCATCCACCTCGACCAAGCGACCTAGATATTTGGACTCGGAATCCCGCTGACATCCCAACATGAAGTTGATGTTCATCCGTCTCGCCGATGGCTCGACCAGGATTGATTGACTGTCAACGGAGCGGTTGACAGCCCACTCTGACCGCAGATATCGGATACCTGCTGGATGCTGGGTGACTGCTAGCATATAGCAAGGGTATCTTGAATGTCCGGTTGCTGAAATGATGAAGAATCCGATAAGTTGTGATGATTTGCGATGATTTGCGGTGGCATGGAGGGTGATATCGGCCGGGAAGAAGAGGAAGACGAGGAAGACGAGGAAGCGAAAAACAACAATCGACAGGCCTCGATCACCTGACTTATGTGAGTGAACATTCACCGCACGTCTGCCAAACGAGGAAGCAGGAACGAGAAAAATCCTTCTGGAAGATTAACAATCCACGGACGGTTATGGAGATGTACTAGCACATTCGGACCTGTTCTGCCAAGTGCTGACTCCAACACGACCATTACTAATGTTGAACGCTAATGCTGGAACGCAACCGCCATCCGATCTGGATCTACCTGATGCATATCACCCAACGAAAGTGATGGAAGGCTTACTTCATCGCCGGTTGCATCCCTCGTGTCAGACAGGTCAATGATCGCGTGGCTTGGGCTATGATCAGTAATCATTGCACCGCATCGCAACCGCCAATGTGTATCTGCACGACACGGATGCTGAATAATGGCGGATAGCACACCCATGGATACGAATGGCGTCTTTGTCTAGGGCTGATTAATTCCATTATGGCAACCAGCGTAGTTCGTGATGACTATAAATCGCGGAGATGTCGCTCAAGAGGCAGTCATACTTGGTACACTCAACTCATCAGTAACCTACTAGGAAACCCCAGCCACTTACACAATGGAAGGCCTCATCCGCAGTAGCACGGCCGGCCAATTGCTACGCTGGATCACCAGAAACAAAGTCCTACCATACCCGGAGGAGCAACCGGATTTCCAATGCCCTCATTGCTACGCCGACGGGGCTGCCTCTCCCACGCTCTTCACCCACGAAGCCGACAGCGAGCAGACCCCGAAGTTTGAGTCCGACGTCGATGCAGACGATGAAGGCGAAGCGACCATTGAGAATGCCTCCAGAACAGAAACCGTCGAGGAGCTGAGCCGGGTGCCTTCGATGGCCGACGTGGAAAAGGTTCGCTCTCAATCGGACATGGCCCGTCTCTATTCGGCGGCCACGCAGACCGAAGCCCTACAGACGGCCCCCAGTCGGCCTATTGCTCCCACCAAGACTGCCGATGGCACCATCCTGGTGGACTGGTATACCACGCATGATCCTGAGAATCCGCAGAACTGGTCCTCGGGCAAGAAGCTGATGACCGTCGCTCAAATCTATCTCTACACGCTAGTCGTCTACATGGGCTCGTCCATCTACACGCCCAGCGCCCCCCAGATTCAAGCCCGTTTCGGAGTCTCCGAGACGGCTGCCTCCTTGGGCCTGGCCTTGTATGTCCTGGGATATGGGGTTGGGCCCATGCTCTTTTCTCCGCTCAGCGAGATTCCCAGCGTCGGACGCAACCCGCCGTACATCATCACCTTTGCCCTCTTCATCGTGTTTAGCATCGGGGCCGCGGTCGTCAACACATTCGGGGGGCTCCTCGTTCTCCGCTTCCTGCAGGGCTTCTTCGGCAGTCCGTGCCTTGCAACAGGGGGTGCAAGCATCGGTGATGTGTATAGCCTACTGAAGCTACCATACGGTCTCACCACCTGGGCCGCTTTTGCCACTCTGGGTCCAGCTTTGGGCCCTGTCATTTCCGGTTTCAGCGTCCCTGTCGAGGGTTGGCGCTGGTCATTGTGGGAGACGGTCTGGATGTCCGCCCCGATCTTCGTCCTCATGTTCTTCTTCCTCCAGGAGACCTTTCCCGATGCCATCCTCCTGCGCCGCGCACAGCGTCTCCGACGAGTAACAGGCAACGACAATCTCCTCTCCCAATCGGAGATCAACCAGAAGCAACTCACCGTCACCGCTGTCGCCATGGAGGCACTCTACCGCCCGTTTCAGATTGTGGTTCTCGACCCCGCCATCCTCTTCGTGAACGTCTACACCAGCCTCATCTACGGCATCTACTACTCCTTCTTTGAAGTCTTCCCCCTCGTCTACATCGACATGTACCACTTCAACCTCGGTCAAATGGGTCTGGTGTTCCTCAGCATCGCCGTCGCCCTAGCCATCGCCGTGCCCTTATACTTCCTCTACCTCAACAAAGTCTTCGAGCCGGAAATCCGCACCCAAGGTCTCATGTCCCCAGAACGACGACTCATCCCGGCCCTCTTCGCCTGCTTCCTGCCCCCGATCGGACTCTTCCTCTTCGGCTGGACATCCCGTCCGTCCGTGTACTGGATCGTCTCCGTGGTCGGAATCCTAATCTACACCATCGGCATCTTCATGGTCATCCAGTGCATCTTCATCTACATTCCCATGACGTACCCGCAGTACGCGGCGAGTCTGTTCGCAGGGAACGATCTCATGCGGAGTGCACTCGCCTGTGGAGCGGTGTTATTTGCGCGTCCACTGTATGTGAACCTGGGTGTCGGTCCGGGCATCAGTCTCCTGGCGGGTCTCACCGTGGGATGTATTGCGGGGATGTTTGCCCTTTACTACTATGGCGCGGCACTGAGAGCGAGAAGTCGCTTCACTGCCAAATAGACTGCTATTCCCAACTTTAATGTCTCATGTCCTTTTTTTTTTTTTCTCTCTTTTCTTCTATTTTACTACATATGTCAAATAACACAACAAACTAATAATAACCCAATTCACCCCCTAACAACACTAACCTCCACTACGGGACCCCGATAAACCCCCCTCGCCCAACCCAAATAATACACCACGGCCAACACCGTCGCTCCCCCCGTCAACGTAATACTATAATTCACCTGATTCGGCGCCGGATGATTCTGCAACGGCCAACACCCAAACAGAAACATAATCACCAAACACACAATCGAGAAGATATTGTTAACGATACCGAGCCATCCTTTCACGCGGAATGGGCCCCACGTGTAGGGTTTGGTGTGCGTGTTTGTATTTATGTTTGTGTCTGTGTGTTGTTTGGGGTCGGCAATATGGCCTTGTACGCGCCGATAGAGAAGCAGAGAGAGAGGAATCAAGTAGGAAGAGAAAAACGCCTGCATGATGAGCGAGAGGGTGATGTTGAGGATGTAGTTGGAGCCGATGTTAATGAGACTGATTAGGGCGGTGGCGAGGACGATGATGAAAATGCTGTTGTTGGGGAGGGTGGTGAGGGGGTGGACCTTTTTTTTTTATTCATTATTATTGTTATTATTATTATTATTATTTCAGGTTTGGGATTTTGTGTGTGTGTGTATGTTTATAGAGATAGAGAGTGGTGGGTTGGGATCTACCTGACGAATCCAATTCCAGCCCGGGATGCCTTTCTCGCGAGAAAATGACCATAGCATGCGACTGCCGGACGCGAGGGTGGATAGTCCAGCACAGGCGGTTAGGACGGCGAGCATACTGGAGAGGATGATGGCGGCGGATTTGCTCTGCGTGGAGTTTTCCAAGACGAACATGAAGGGGTATTTGGTGTCGGAGTCGAGGAGAGCTTGGATGTCGCCGGATTTGAGCAGGATGGTGAGCAACATGGCGAATCCGAGAGCTCCGTTGATGAGGATGGCGAGGAGCATCGATTGGGGGACGACCATGCTGCTGTTTTCGACTTCTTCGGCCATCTATGGGTGTTAGTCACGGTGATAGCTTTTTGATGTTTGGTGTTGGGGGGGCGTAGTCACATGAATAGCCCCATCCATGCCTAGAAATGTGAGTAGAATGATCTAGAGGGGCTTGGATACGTACCCACAAAAGCCACGGCAGTGCCTTGGAGTCCTACAAATGAGGACAGGGTAATATCGTGCCAGTTACCCAGGTCCACGAGCATAGAAAAGACAGACGGTGCGTTGGATTGAGGACCCAGAGCAATCAGAGAGAACAAGACTGCGAAGAAGCCGAAGATGTGGATCACCAGGATGAAGATCTCGATGGCTGGGAGAACCACTCCGAGGTATGTAACGACAAGCAGGGATATCAATAGAATCCCCCAGGTGATGAACGTCACATGCCATCCTTTGGATTCATACTGGGGCTGGCCTAGTTCGACGGTGCCTTGTAGGACACTGGCACTGACGACATAGTTGCCTACCGCTACGGTCTCCCATGCGATGATGGTGATGGACCCTATCCTGCATCAGCATTAACCTGACGATGAGCTTGGGGCGATACCGGTGATGTGACTGAGGAACCGTTTGGAGGATGCGGGAGCGAGAATACTTGTCCAGTGGTATTGACCACCGGCCTTAATCGATTAGCAAGATGCCACATTTTGTATCATTAGAGATATAACAGCTCACCGAAGGTATCATACTGGCCAGCTCCCCCATCGCAACGAAGATGCTCAGAAAAGCAACCCAGACCCCGATGTATCCGTATATCAGGCCCGGCGGACCTCCACTGGGGTTATTAATAATGGGATGCTCCCACGGCAAGCAGAGACGCGTACTTTCGTAATCCTACCCCAAATTGTCTAGACGATGTTAGATGTGCGACAGAATCGAGCAGGAACAGACATCATCATCGCCTCCCATGTAATCATCAGGCTACTGGCAAATCCAACCGTGCTTGCTAGGCGGAATCTGCGCTGACAATCATCTAGTTAGCTTAGGGGACCGTTGGTTTCAGAGGACTGATACCTTCATAACCTCTTTTTTCCCCACCCGGGCCAGCTCCAGAGCATCCCGGGTGAGTAATGTCTCGGTGCTGGTTCCGAGGAAGTCATGGCCACGCGGCGAGCAGAGCTCGATCTGGCTTTGAGTTGCTGGTCCGTCTGCCATTGATCGGGTTTGAATAATATTATTTGGGATATACCCAAGAGTGCGCTCGAGCTTGATGAAGGCTTATAGATACGCCTGAGGAAAGTCCACTCTGATAAGAGGCGGCGAAATGCAGTCAGAAATAAGGGAATAAGTGCTACATTCGTAAGATTCCCGTGGTGAAATACATCCAGGGATCATCGAATCATGCTCTCCCAAAGGTTGCGGAACGGCAAGACCGAATTGTTCAAAGGTCGGATCGTGCGGATCATCAAAAGCCACAGACAATCAGAGGCTATGGGCAGTGCAGTCCTCGGATGTCACACAGCGGATGACGTGAGACTTGGATTCCTCAGAGGCCATGTCGGATCCACTGAGATGGTTTCTGGAGATCTGGGGTCGTACAGGACATGCACAGCAGATACGACCAAGCCATTCACCATCTGCCAGCTATCTCTACCCAAGTAGTGACCTTTCTTCTGGCATTGGTGTAGCTCACAGAGAGCGTATGGTACAATAGCTCTGACCGTGTTCTGTATACTGCGTCTACAAGATATGCAACCCGCTGCTTCTATGTCACAAGATACACATGGTCGATTATCCGCTCGCAAGGATAATCCACCGTCATCATTCCTCATACGTCCGTGATACACTAATCGTGGCTATGGTGCTATGCTTCAAGGATATATCCATGAACAGTCTGGGCCAGCTCGAGTCCAGCAGATCTCCGACTGCCAGCCTCATCTGCCCACCGAATACTCTATCATGGACCCCTCATATATCACCATATCCTCCATAACCTCACTCATCTAACAGACAATCCCACTAACCCAGTCCCATCACAATGGGCGACCACAGCGGCGCCCTCAAAATCGCATGCTGGTTCCTGCTGCTCACCTCCACCTCCGTCGTAGCCGCCTGCTCCCTCACCCGTTGGCGTCTATTCCACGACAACGTCCTCCCCCTCGCCTTTCTCCTCAGCACCCTCGTACGCACCCCTTCCTCTCCCCACCCCTCCCCCCAACCCTAACAACCCAGACCTCCTCTATAGTGTCCGGCGCATGCATTTCCCTCGCCGCCACCCGCGGCCTCGGCATCTCCTCCACCCCCAGCCCTTCCCTCCCGGACATCCAAAAAGCCCTCTACATCTCCGAACTCTTCTACATCCTCAGTCTCGGGTTCGGGAAACTCTCCGTCGTCGCCTTCTTCTACATGATCCTTTCCGGCACCGGCGAAATCCAAATCGTGGTTCTCGCCCAGGGCGCTCTCATCCTCTGGACCGTGACTATGCTAATTGCTACCTCGCTTCAATGCCATCCCCCTGAAGTCTGGAATTTGATGTCAGGAACGTGCATACACACGGTACGTTCACCCACCCACCCACCCATCCATCCATTCAACCCATTGCACCATCCATACTAAATCTACCTAGAGAGCACTCTGGACGTACTCCTCCGCCAGCAACATCCTCATTGAAGCCCTCTTGATCCTCATCCCCAGTATCATGGTGTTTCGACTGCATATGAGACTGAGGAAACGATTGGTGGTTATTGCGTGTTTTGGGTTCAGGGGTTTGTAAGCATCCCCTCCCCACATACCCTAAGTGCCTAAATTTACTTGTTAATGATGATGATGATGGATGCAGAGATATTATAGTCTCTAGTATCCAACTACACTATGTCAAGACATTTGATAGTGCAACGCCACTTCCGGTGGAGCTTTGGCCGTGGGTGATTTGTAGTCAGGTCTTGCAGACGACGACGATTGTATCGGCGTGTGTGCCGTATCTGAGGGAGTTTTTGGAGGCGTTTCCGAGTGGGATGTTGAGGCCGGTGGGAGGGGGAAATGGGAGTGGGAGTGGGAGTGGAGGGGGGGAGAGTGCGAAACGGGGGTATCGGTTGTATTTTGTGAGGCAGCGGGGTGAGATGAGGGAGGAAGGGAATGAGTGATGCATCTATGTATTACTCTGTATTGCTTTGGTGGAGTTGGGGTATGATATGCTATAGGATTATCCTATACTAATTTGATTAACTGAGATAAATAAAGAATGCTTAGTTGGGGGATCTAGAAATTGGATAAAATAGACAATAAAGGAAAAGTGGCGTAGAAGTTCACTTGAATAAGGGCGATATTCATCCCCGGTCTGTATCCGGCTGGGTACCTTTCCATATCGATGGAAATAAACCTCGAAATTGCTGTCGAGTAAAACATCAATTTAGATAAGAAAGCTACTGTTTATTTTTGTTGTAAAAGATTCATGAACTTATAAATGCATCAATGGCAAAAAGAATGGATGTATGAAATGTTCTTTGAGATATTCTATAGAGGCACATCATCCGAATCGGGAAGTATGGCTGAGGCGTGGGGGAGGCTCTGGTCTAGTACTCTCAACCAAGTCCAAGGGCAAAGGAAAATGCAAGATGCCAAGAAAAAGTGCGGAAGAGGGAACATAAAATTTGGAATTTATGCAATAGAAGTACAGACTGGGAGAAGAACAAAATCTTCAACTCTCACGGGACTATGAAGACCAGCTATTAATAGTGGCATATAGATCATCACTGCCATCCAAACTGCACGGAAGCTGAGGCGCGACCGTCTCCAGTTGGAAGGGTAAAAGTGAAAGGAAGGCGGCGACCAACCAGCCAATCACATGGTCGGCCCTGGCGCTAGGCGAAGCGGGGAGTCATGTGACGCACAGCGGGAATTTTGGGCCACAAACGAAAGACGGCGTGGAAAGCGTCAGACTCTTCCTGAACGACCTTCCCGACGACCCTCACGACACCCGTCCGAGTTCTACCACGACCTTTAGGTGGCATCTTCAAAAATGGCTGTTCGGAACTCCAGTGCGTGCTCTCTTGCCCGATTGTCAATTTCGATCTCCTCTTGCTGATATCCACCGTGATATAGGTCTCGCCTCTTCTCGCCGCAAGTCGCGCGCCGCCCACTTCAACGCCCCCTCCAGCGAGCGCCGTGTCATCCTCTCGGCTCCTCTCTCGAGCGAGCTCCGCGCCAAGTACAATGTACGTCGATTCCACGATTGAGTGCACCGGGATATGGGACGGTCTGGAGACTTGCTCGGAAGCGTGATTCAGCACGGGATGGAAGGACCCAGATCATAGCCCCGGAAGGAAGGAAAAAATTATAAATGGAGGATTCATTCTGACTCTGTCTAGGTCCGCTCGATCCCCATCCGCAAGGACGACGAGGTGAGCCAGCCAGCCGATCCCCCCTGAGATAACCCGCTAAATCATCCAAGGTCGTTGTGGTCCGTGGCAGCAACAAGGGCCGTGAGGGCAAGGTCACCAGCGTCTACCGTCTGAAGTGGGCCATCCACGTCGAGCGCATCAGCCGCGACAAGAGCAACGGCCAGAGCGTCCCCATCCCCCTCCACCCCTCCAAGGTCGTCATCAAGAAGCTCCACCTCGACAAGGACCGCGAGCAGATCCTCGAGCGCATTGCCAAGGGTCGTGAGGCCGTCAAGAGCAAGTCGGCTTAAATGGGTTTGAGGTTTAGTTCATACGGCAATGGCAGTGATACGCGGGAGTTCCGGAAGACGCGAACAATGGGATCTTGCCTACGATCGGGATATATCTATTGACATCGGTGTATTCTGATGAAATGAAAACGAAAAATCAATTTCCTCTACGTTCACTGGTTCCTCAGCTGTGCGGCGGCTATTTTCAGATGGAGTAAGGGAGCACTTGGAGTAGGCATGGAAAAGGAGTCCTGCAGACATTCCCTCGGACCATTCTGGTATCACCTCTGGCAGCAGGTTAAACCGTGCACCGTGATCATAGGGCCCCTTTCCCGGAACCCATCAGTAGTTCAGTGGAACCCACGGAATCTATTTAATTTCATCCCTGGAGTAACCGTTTTCTGGGCCCGTAGTTCTTTTTCTGGATGGCATCCATCCCGCTTAGTGCCAGGATTCCGGCGGGTCTGCAGCTTATTAATCGCCGGCAAAAGTCGGTGGTGGGAAACCCCATCCCCACACTCAGTCTCGATCGATTCTCTGCCCTCTGCCCATTGTCGGTCACCCACAATCACCGTCACCATGGCCAAGTCCAAGGCAGCCAAGCGCAAGCGCAATGCCCAAGTCGACCTCCCCCAGAAAGTCCCCAAGGCTGACTCGATCTTGACGCCACCGCCCGATGGCGCCACGCGCGAGCCGAAAAACCTGACGACGGTGGTGGACGAGGAGGAACTGGACATCACCATCGAGACGCTGAGGACTCTTACTCAGTACCCCAGTCTCACCAAGTCCAAGGCATGCAAGGATCTCCGGGTGGCTGTCTATGACTTTCGTCAAGCGTGCACCACGGGGGTCAACACTGCCGGTACGCTGCGCTGTCCCTGATGGATGGCGGCCGTTAATCTTCGATAGAGGGGGCCAACCTGACGGCACGTATCACGGGGGCCTTGGCCGATAAAAAGTACCTGGACGCCAAGATCCTGCTGGCCGAGATGCGAATCCGGGGGGAGCAGCCCAAGATCGGAGCCCTGTGTCGCTGGGTCCGCGATCTGGACGTGGTTAGCGGGCTGTCCACGCAGCCCGAAGCCCTCGCTCGAGCCCCTCTGGAGCGCAGCCCGGAGGATCTGGAACTCCTGGGTGTCCTCGACGCCATCCTGCGTGTCAGCACCCCGGTTGACACCAGCCCTAATGCCGTCGACTCGACCTCACCCATCGCCTTCCAGTCCATTTGGGACCTGCGCCCCTCGACCACCCCCTTGCCCGTCTACGCCTCCGTCCTCGATAAATCGATCCTGGCCGAAGCCCCCAAGTCTCCCTCTGCCCTCCGCATCATCGAAGAAACCCCGGGTCCTCTCCGCAAGCCTCCGAACCATCATCCGGCGATTCTTTACACCACCACCCCTAACGCCGTCCCGCTGGCCCCGGTCGGCCCGTCTATAACCTACGTGCCCCATCCCGCCGTGCCCGGCCTCGGCCTGGCTCTGAACGTCCTTTCCACCGCCGAGTGCAAGGCCATCATCGCCGCCGGAGAGTCCGTCAACTTCCTACCGGACGTGCCCCGCCGGGAAGACGGCGACATGAGCATCCTGGCCCACAACTTCTACTGGGTCGTCGACACGACGTTCCACGATATGCTGTGGGCACGTATCTCGGCGTACGTGCCACAATCGATCAACGGCCGTCTCGCCCGGGGCATCAACCGCCGTTTCCGCGTCTACCGCTACGTCCCTGGCGCTGAATACCGGTGCCACATTGACGGAGCCTGGCCGCCGTCCGGCATCCTCCCGGATGACACCTACGTGTACGATGCGTCGCCGGAGGACAAAAAGCAGAGCTCCATGTATACCTTCCTGCTCTATCTCAACGATGAGTTTGAAGGCGGAGAGACGACGTTCTTCATCCCGGCCAAACGGGAGGGCACCATGAACGCGTACCCGGTGCGTCCGGTCATGGGAGCCGTGGCAATTTTCCCACATGGCGAGGCCAATGGGGCTTTACTACATGAGGGAACGGGCGTCCGAAAGGGCGCCAAATACATCATCCGGACAGACGTAGAGTACGACGTGAAGCCGTGCGACGAGTGAACAGATAGAATGCCACTTATACGCTCATTAGGGCGATGCGTTGACGACCATAAAAGTAGTAGAAACTGAATACTGACGGCCAGGTGATTCGCCTAAAAGTTATTCCGATCTTCTCGACAAACTATGTCGACTTCTAACAACGGGGATGTTCCCAGACTGGATGGGTGACCATCAGCAGGTGGAAATGATGGCTGCAAGTGCAGCTTCATTCAATCTTTTGGATCCTGCAATGGCCCACATAGATATATCGCCCAGTATGCAGTACTAATGGCACACATTCCTTTTTTGGCATTGGTCGCTCTATACTCAATGAATTCCTGTAACTTATGATCACGCCACGAATGCTAGACGAGTATGGGAGATACTGGTGGTAGATTATTTCTCATGATGTTACTAGTATAAACCAGGGTCATGACTTGAAGTCGTACAACATGCTGAATAGTATGACCCGCCAGGCAGCATATGGCAATAGTACTTGGTAGTTACTACTAAAGCGAAGCGCGTCGAAATATATCCTGCCGCCGCTATGCTCTTTTACCCGTATGGCCTCGGAACGAGGCACAATGCAGTGTACCAAATCTAAGAATGCTTGAATAAATTTAACGTTGCCAGTGTTCATATTAGAATCATTTAATTTCCCCCGCGACAAAATAAAAAATGAAGCAATGGTCGAAGGATCAAGAATCAATGCTCTGACTGGGCGGAAAAACACTACCCCGACATCCGACCCCAGTGATAACCGGAGTGATAAGGGCCATGCAAACACGTGACTACCCACTGCATATCTATAGTCAGCTTGTGGACTGTGTGAACGGAGTGCATGCTTCGAAACATCTATTTCCTAGTTGTTGAGTA
>KV907495.1:649195-662857 GCA_001990825.1 Aspergillus carbonarius ITEM 5010
AAAAAAAAAGGGGGGGGGGGGGTACTTACCCAAATCTTCCGGCGACACTACCCCCCTAGAAATCAAACTATACGCTTCCGCACACACCGCCGCCTGGAGCCGATTAGCAATAAACCCGGGGGTTTCTTGCATCACGATCACGGGGTCTTTATCTAGACTGGTGTAGAAGGATCGAGCGGTGGTGATGACCTCGGGACTCGTTGTAGGGTGAGGGACGATTTCCACGAGGGGGACTAAATGCGGTGGATTGAATGGGTGGGCGATGAGAATCCGGGAGGGGTTGTTTGTGCATTCGGTGATGAATTGTGAGGAGGGGAGACCGGAGGAGGAGGATGCGATGAGAGTGTGAGTGGGGGTGTTTGCGTCGAGGTGGGCGAAGAGTTGGCGTTTGATGGAGAGGCGTTCTGGACCGTTCTATGGGTTGGTGATTAGTAGGGAGGGGAGGGAAGGTTGGGGAAGGGGGGATAGGACGGACTTCTTGGATTAGGTCGATGGTCGGTAGGTAGGGGTCGATGTTTGATACAAAGGTATAGTTCTTGAGACATTCCTCTGGTGGACAAGTGGCGTTTGGCACGGCTGTGCAATACTCCTCTAGATAATCGCGGAGTTTGGCTTCGGCTTCTGGGGCTGGGTCGGTCACGATCACCCGGAGGCCTTTGGCGAGGAAGAGGGCGGTCCAGCTGGCGCCGATGACGCCGGCACCGATCACACCGACGGTCTTGATAGGGGAGGACATGGTGACGATGATGAAGATGTTGCTTCGGTTTATGGTGTGAAATTGGGTTGAGGTGCGTTACACTATATAGGGCGGGATGGAAGACCCCTTCCGTGCCCTAATCGGGGAATATTTTCATCGGAAGGAAAGAATCTCGGAAGGGTTTCAGGCTTCGGAAATCGCTCGGGGATTTCTCCCCACCGGATAATAACCGGACGGACATTTTGGGCATTCCGTGGGAATGCCGAGTGCCGGGACGGTGGATCGGTGGATCTGATACCAAATGAAGGGGTGGTGTGCAGGCTATAAGTAGCCCTGTTCTGGATGGACGATGTCTCGTCTTCTGTATCCCTGACAGTCCACTGCCCCTTCACAATGACAGCCCACGAAACCATCCCCAGCACAGACATCTACGGTCCCGGGACCTATGTCGACAAAACCTTTCTTCCCGCGCCCCAAGACGCGCGTCGCATCTTCGAATACATCGCCAATAGCACCCCGGGCTTCACGCAGAACCCAGACCTCTGGAACACCGTCCACTTCCAAGGCAGCTCGCTACCCGTCATCCCCGGACCATTCAAAGCCCCTCTCATCGCTGCAGCCCTACACGCCATGTGCGGTGTCGTGGCCCACGAAATCATCCAAGATCGCGATGGCACCGCAGCCAACACTCAACAGGTCAGCGTGAATGTCGACCACGCCGCCATCTGGCTGGGAACCATCTTTGCTGCGTCCGTCGAGGGAAAAGAAATGTCCGAGCTGGTCCGATCACGCGAGCTAGCCAGCCTCTTCCAGCGGGATTTCGAAGGTGACTTCATGTCATCTCCGATGAGACAACGGACCACGGCGTTGTACAAGACCAAGACGCCCGGCGTGTGGTATCAGCTTCATGGGTCCTTGGATGCGGCACCCGTCCTACGGGCCCTGGGCATCGACCCGAATTACCCGGCGAAGAACTCCGACGACGCATATGAGCACATCGCTCGACATGTGGAGCAATGGACGGCCGATGAGCTGGAGATGCTCAACATCAAGAATGGCTTCTGTGGGAGTATCTGCTTTACGCCGCAGGGGTGGAACGAGACCTCCATGGGGAAGAGACTCGCGGCGCATCCGCTAGTGGGCTATTCTCATCAGGGGCATGCTATTCCGACTCCTGCAGTTCCGTTGCCCAAGGTAGAGCATGACAGGCGGCCACTGGCGGGGATTAAAGTGGTGGAGTTGGTGCGGATTATTGCCGGTCCAGTGATCGGTAGTACCCTTGCTGCGATGGGGGCGGATGTGATTCGTGTGGGATGCAGTCGGTTGACGGATCTCAATGTATGTTTTCCGATCCTGGTATTTTGTGGAAACGCCGCGCTAACGAATGGGCAGGTCCTGCAACTTACCCTCAACGCAGGAAAACGTACCATTGATCTAGACCTCACCAAAGAAGAGGACAAGTCCCGACTCCGGGACCTCATTGGCGACGCCGATGTTTTCATCCAAGGGTTCCGTCCCAACGCGATCGCGCGGAAGGGCTTCGGAGTCAACGATCTCCTTGAGATGGCCGGTACCCGAGGCAAGGGAATCGTCTATGTAGAGGAGAACTGCTACGGACCTGACGGGCCGTACCATGAGAGACCCGGTTGGCAGCAGATTGGCGATGCGGCGTCCGGATCGTCCTACGTGATGGGCCGGTCTCTGGGCTTCAAGGATGGAACGAGTATTCTGCCTCCGCTGCCCATCTCCGATATGACCACCGGCTTGGTGGGTGCGTTGGGGGCATTGATGGCGCTGCGAGATCGGGCCCGACAGGGCGGTTCCTACCGCGTGACGAGCTCGTTGGTCAAGGCTGATGCGATTGCCCTGGAGCCGGAGATTGGGCTTTATTCGCCGGAGGTGGTGGAGAAGAGTAACCAGGTGTTTAAGTGGGGGCATATTGGACCTTCGCTGTTTGTGACGGAGATTCTGCTGGTTGTGATGGATGGGTGGAAGAGGGTGTTTCCCCAATATTTTGGAGGGGGCGCTGAGTCGTTGCTGATGAGGTTTGAGGAGGGGCCGTGGGGGAAGATGGAGATGTTGAGGCCGGTGGTTCGGTTGGGTGATGTGGCTGTGACGCCTCGGTGGTTGACACCGGCAGTTCCGAACTGCTATCATGCGAGGAGTATAGAATGGCTGTGAGTGATTTGGGGGATCATGCTTTGTTTTTGTTTGATATAGATATGTTTCTTTATAGATCTCGTGAAATACTTGCTCAACATTCTTATGTACACACGGGCCGGCAATCCGAAATGAAATTGGGAAAGGAAGCTTCTAGGCTATGCTTCTATATCCCAGCTTCCGGCCGGCGTATCACCATCCAACTGCGCAAAGAACATAGGCCAATCATTCCAATCAAACGAATAGTTCTCAACCATCGCCAAATTATCCGACATGGCTTGAGGCTCCTGTCTTTCCATGACTAGATCTTGCACGGATGTGTTGACCCCAACAACATGAGACCCCTCTACGGGGGCATGGTCCTCTATCAACTTGATCACTGAACTACACCTTGACGCCAAAATGGGATGCTTTTCATGGTCCTTGAGAATGTCATGAGCCTGTTGCAGGATGTCCCTCAAGCGAGCTGCGGAGAAGTACTCGACTATTTGTGGGGAGGATTGGGCTGCAAGTATGTTTGTGACTGCCATGTATACATCTGGGATTGTGAGCCACGGGCCAGCTGCCTAAAGGGATGTGCTTACATGAAACCGTATACCAATTCGACGGTAGAATGTACGCTTGTTTCTGCCCTGGAGAGTTTCTGCCAATGAATTCGATCATATCGGCGGCAGCTTTGGCGCAGTTTACTTGGCATTGGAAGACCACATGGGGCATGATCTGGTCGTCTGTATATAACCCGATACCGGACCCTGGGGAATCCTCGGGTCTTTGTTGGTGAATTTGTAGAAGTAAGAGTCGGAAGAGAAGGAGTCGGACGGAGAGATATCTAATGTAGAATAGCACAGTGTTAGCGTTGATTCTATAAGCTCGATGAAGGCACTAACCGAGCACGTAGAACATTTGCTTCACGAGTGATATGCTTCGTTGGGGTCGGGTCTTCCGCATCCGATGGCATTTGAAAGAAAGGGTGGAGGCCGCGGGCCCAATCCTTCAGAGCCGAATCAATTCGAAACAGACTCGCGAATTTGTCAAAGAAGAGCGATGAGCTTTGCTCCGCCTTGGTATCGCCGACGATATAGAAGGTTTCCAACACGTCCCCGATGATGTGATGCAGTCGACAGAACGAGATGTAGAAGTTGACTTTGGAGGGTAGAGCCGTGTTCGCAGTGTCGGAGGGCAGCACCAACGAGTTCAATCCTTGTTTGGCAACCGATTGAGGGATTTTGAGGGCACAACCGAAGGTCATGGAACATATTCTGACAGCTTAGTTCACATATTTGACATTCAAGCTCATGTCTTACCTGTCTAGAATCACACATCCATTCCACACCTGTCGCGCAAGGTCTCGCTCTTTTGGGTTTTCCATAGCCTCTGTTGTTTCCGGGATGTGCAACCCCAGTTCCTGGGCGATGTGGATCGCCATGCCAATGTTTCGGAAGCATTTTTGGGGCTTTTTCTCATGTTGTTGATATACCGCCGTGAGCAACAGGATCTGGATGATTTCAAAATTGTACATTTCCATCACTTCATAGGACATCAGCTCTTGAGCCCGGGCGAAGAAGACCGCCGAGGAGTGATCGCGCGAGAGAGGGGGTTGGCCCTGAGAGGCCACACACGATGTGGCAAATATGAGGTTCAGCAGACAATGAAGCACCCTCTCATTCATCGCCGGTTCTCCGTCCTTAACCCACAGCGTCTCGTATGCGCTTTCAATGGCCGGACGATCGAGCCAGGGGTAGGCGCTGTCGACATAGTCCCAGTAAAGGTTCAAGAGGATGTCAGCCACTTTCCGTGGTGGAATGGCATACTGCAAATCAGGCTCTTTTCGGGGGACTTGTTTCTGTAGGTGTGGCAGTTCTTTGAGTGCCTTGGGCAAGACGCGATTGGTATTTTCTCTCTTGTTCTCGGGGGTGACTTCAGGGAGGAGATGGACTCCGCCAGATGCGCCAAAAAGACTCCCGCTTGGCACAATGGCACTGTAAGAGCTCGCCTGGTCGTCATCATCCAGAGGAGGATCATTTGGGCGTTCACTAGTGTAGCTTGACTGCTCTGGCCGGTCTATGGTCTTCTCTCCTACACCATGCGATCTGTCCAGTATTAAAACCCCAGCGCACCCGGACAGTTTCCGTGTACTTACTGAACCCCCGTTGAGGTTTCACCGCCATCACTCTCCCGATATATACAAGTTTGCAAACTTCGTGTCCGCTTGGCGCAAGGACCGCATACTGAAGCAATCAGTGAGGATTCTTGGACCGCCCGCTAGAGTCCTTACTTGGCCTCGCACCGTCGCATTTCGTCTTTCTTGCCTTGCAGGCGTTACAAGCAATTCTGATCTTGATGCGTTTGGGCCTTGGTCCTCGCGATATCGGCTCTTGTGAGGACGACTGGAATGAGAACATCATTTTGGAATCACGGAAGGGACACCATTGACTTCCGAGTTTTTTTCCGCCGAATTCCAGACTTCCGTGCAATGACGTCACTATACGCCCCTTTACTTCCGTTCCCAATCGGGCACTCCGATGCCCTATCTCACGTGACCATATTCATGCCTTAGGGACGAGGCATACACACAGTAACGGAGACATTCGGCTGGTAGAGGGAATCCACATCTCCCGGTAAGTGAGACGGCCATACAACTGCCGGTGTCCAACGAAAAGAAAGGCTATGCATCAACATGTGCAAACATCAATGCACTTAGGCTACGTCGTATTCGCTGCCGGATACGCCGTACGACAGTAAACCCCTACGATTGGCATCTAGGTCGGAGAAAAAGGCACATCAAGTACGATGAGTGGGGCTAGGTTATGGCCACAAATCCTTGGATTACTATCCTAGTAGTATCTATAGGACCAACAGGATCAATCGACAACCGAGGTTTGCCTGGCAAAAGTGAGGAGAAATTTCAGGGTCCAACCCTTCACCCAGAGTGGGGATTGTAGATTAGCCTATTTGACCTGGTCCAGCTTATTGGCCTATCTGGTAATAGTTGGCCATCAAGGTAGTTGAGCTCCGTCTTTGGGTGGAGTCGGTTCTATCAAAACTGCTGCTTCTGATCTAGTCTACGGAAGCCTCGGAAGCAGAGGGGGATTAGACAGTCCAGTAGTCAGCTCTCGAACTGCAACTAGACGCTGTGAGAACCTTGATAGCACGTACAAAAGGTGGAGAAGCTGACAACGGACCACTCGGCCAAGATGGCATGTATTGCCGTTTTCAAGATGTCTCACAAGTTGTCTTGATCTGGTCTACTTCAATCATGGTGCACAGATACCCATCAGCTTGGGGACCCTGGAGCGTCAAGAGACCCTGGTGATATTCAGGGTCCGGATCGATTGGCCCCACTCGCCGTCGTGCCGAAACCCTGTTGTTCCCGTCTCTGAATTCCAACCGAGAACCTCAGAACGTGATATCCGGAAATCCCCCATTGTATAACAAAGAAGGAGCGTCGAGAACAAGCGAGTCTCAGTACTTTCCCTGCTCGCAGGTGATATGGATTGAGAGATATTGCACGCCACCATACTATACCCAAGGGTCTGCACGAGTGAGACATTTGCAGTTGCAATTTGCGGTACTCCACCAATCATCTCTCCCGAGAAGGGAGTCTATCCACCCACTCCACTGCTATCACACCGTTATGCAAACGCCTCCAACGCAGATGGTATGCAAATGACTGAGACCCTGCGATGATGACTCTCCTCCAGCCCTCAATCTCATGACTATAGATCTTGGCACACCCCAATGGTCCTCATTCTACATCACTGGCGATGTTATAAAAGGGCTGTTCATTGCACCTCCAATGCCTTCTTTTTTATCATCATCCGCTATCTTCTCTCAATCAGACAACCGTCTTCAAAGTCTCTTTCAAGATTCAATTCTTCCAACCCAACCAATCCCTCAAAATGAAGTTCACTGCTGTCATTGCCACCGCCCTCTTCGGCGCCGCTGCCATCGCTGCTCCCTCCTCCTGGAACGATGTGGGCTACAGCACCGAGGACGTGACTGTCACTGATGTCAAGATCAACATCAGCGCCGACTACAAGGTGACCGACGTCTCCCTCAAGCTCTCCGGCTCCGAGGCCAAGAACCTGGCCTGCTCCGCCAAGAACCCCCAGCTCAGCGTGCAGTCCGCCGACGCCGTCCGCTGCGGTGACAGCCGCTACCTGTTCAACCTGATCGACTCCGGTCTCTCCAGCTTTGACATTGCTGTCATGCACGAGTACGACATCCAGTAAGTTATCGACCCTTAGCCGAACACAGCAAACAGCCATTAACCATGTGGGTCTTTAGGGGCTCCGGCGAGTACTCCCCTGGCCAGTGGGGTGAGGGCCACCTCAACCTCAACTGCAAGAGCAACGGCAGCGGCCGCGTCTGCACCTCCTCCGGTGCTTCCTCTCTGTTCCTCACCGGCCAGTAAGCGCTGTTCGCCATCGGCCTCAAAAAAGCAAGCAAAGGAGGATGAGGAAGGCAAAAATTGGGATTTCCCTCATTGGTGCCACCGGCATGGAGCTTGGTTTGATTGCAGGGCCCCTTGTCCGGAGAGGGAATGATCTTGAAACCTTTCTGTCTGTCTTTTGTTTGCATAGTTTTGTTTATCCTGGATGAGCAAAATAAGTCATTCATTTCCTTTGTTAGTTTGTGTTTGCTTCGATGGGTTTGGGATCTTTTTCTGTATCTATTCGGAAAAGTCGACCGCGTACCAATAGTTGCATGACAAGATGATAAATGCTAAAAATATTAACTCGACCAACACCTCCATATACCATCCACCATGTAGTATTTACATCTACCCCCGTTCCCTCGCAAACTCCCTTCAATCCTCTCCATCCCCACTTCCCTAATCTATACCATGAAAGCACACTTACCGCCGTACACCCACAAAATAACAATACTCAGCACAACTACTCCTGCTCAACAACGCCAGCGTAGTCAATACATCTACAAAGTATTTTACCTAATATTATCATACACAAGACACATTGCTGACACGTATCCCCTGGGCCGAATCTCCCCCGCGTAGATCTTACAACTGACCGCCCGCAAGACACTAGAGATCGCTGAGAAGTGATTAATGGAGATGAGGATTCAGCTGCCTGCACTGTTGGAAGGATGGACGGGAGTGGTGCGGTAGAAAGATTCGATGAGGAACATGGTGAGAGCGGCCCCAGATATTGGCGTAAATTAGGGCTGGATTTGTTACAGTGAAGGTTACGAGCACGGAGATGCCTTAGGCGGGGAAGCTGGCTGTTGAGGAGAAAGACCGGCTTAAGTGAGGAGGAGAGGGGTGTGGGTCTGTTGGTGAGGGAAAGGGAGTTGCGGAAAGAACACCATCTATTTCAACCAATTGTTGAATGCCCATTAGGAATAGACCGAGGAGGATACGGGGAATGCGGAAGACGGGCTTGAAGGCATCGAAGAGGGTGGCTGGTTGGTTTTTCTAGGGTTGTGGCCGTGAGACCATCTACTCCGGGCCATAATACTGCTTGTCGGGGCTAGTGGATGTGTGTCGGGTTCCTGGTGGGTAAATTCCTCCTCTTGGGCCAGCTCGTAGCAATACGTTGTGCTGACTTGCAGATAGTTCCACGCGCGCACGACGTCGCTGGAGAGAAAAGAGATGTAGGCTGAAACGGTGAAATGGGTGCGCCACGCCATGGAAGAGGACAAGTGTTCGCATCCGTAGCAGGTGAAGAAGCCGACCATACGGCCCATGGTGATGAGGAATTGGGGCCCGTGGTCAGTGGGTCTCGCTCCTTAGAGAGCTTTCATTCTTCGCAGCCTGTGACTAAAGCGAATATGTCCGAAATGAGCGATGGAGCATTGGGCATGAATGCACTAGTATATGTTCTTGTGCTGCCCGATGATCCACTGTGATTCAAAAAACAGACCTAGAAGCCCAAGCACAATGCCAAACGCTCAAACTTCCTGTCGGCGAGGATGAGCCCTCAATTTTGCTATATGGGTGGCTTCTGTGAAAAACGGCTCAGAGAGGCTATCTTCATTGAGAACTTCAATTTCTGCATCTCCGATATGTGATTTTGCGCTATGTCTCCCATTATGAGACTGCGCCAAACTTTGGAAGGGATCTTCTTATCCTACTGCATTTATTATCCAAGCGAGAGTGTCGACTCCTAAGTCAAACATCACCCGATATAGTACTGTAGATGCGTGCTTCAATAATGGAAGTTAAGATCATCGAGACCAATTCAAGTCCAAAGCTTTTAACTCAGCATTCATTCATGTTACAAGAATCCTTCCAGTCATCTGTGGCATACCACATCCGCTGCTAGATACTTGTACAGCGAAGAGAAATACCAATAGAATAGACAAGGAGATGCGACAGTCCAACAGACCTAGTCTTCCTTAAAAGGACAACCCTTGGCACTACTCTCCGGTCGTGTTTTCTTCTCCACTACCTCGGCCGTCAGCTTCATCAACCTATCAGCCAGCTGCATATCATTAGCCTTATCACTACCCCTCTCCACGATGCGCGGCGGAAAGATGAACTGTCCGCCCTCAGTGGCCACCGTAGCCGCATACATGGTGGATACGGCTCCCTGGAACTGATTCTTCCGAAAAGGCTTCAAGGCAGCGGACATGCCGTATCCGAGCAGCGGATACGCCTCATGGATATGCACGTTCGTCTGGGCCGTATCGACAATCCCCGGATGGGTAGCATTGACGATGATATTCGGATGAGTGGGTTTGAGATGAGCATTCAGCCACTTGGCATGCAGGAGCACGGCCAGTTTGGACCGACCGTACAGCTCATTGGGGCTATAATCGCGATTCAATTCCTCCACGGACGCGAACTCGGTGTCCTTGGGTGCGTTGGCTTCCACGTTGGAAGCGAGGTTGACGATGCGCACGGTGTTGCCCGCGTCGGCCGTCTTCTTAAGCGTCGGCAGCAGGTGCGAGGTCAAAACCACGTGGCCCATGTGGTTGAGTGCCATGTGCCGGTCGATTCCATTAGTAGGTGCCAGCTGCCGCGTCATGATGCCCCGGCCGGCGTTATTGATGAGGATGTCGATCCGGTCGGTCTGTCCGGCGATCTCGGCGGCCACTTTGGCCGTCTGTTCCCAGTCTGACAGGTCGCATTGGATCCAGATGAAGCGTTTGCGGGTGTCGGGTCCGAACTCGGCTTCGATGGCGGAGATGGCGTCGTCGGCGATTTCTTTTCGGAGTGAGGTTACGAAGAGCTTGGAGATGTGCTTGGAAAGGAGGGTGTGGGTTACTCCGAAACCGATTCCTGGGGAATTGAGCATTAGTTGCAAGTCAGAGAAGGGTTGATGGTAGATTAGACCGTTACCTTCACTGCCTCCAGTGACCACGGCTACTTTACCACTCAGGTCGGGCACATCGTCCAGATCGAACTTTTCCCCGGCGAGGTCGTGAGAGGGTCCGCCGAAGTTCTCGGCAATGGTCTGCTTGATGGTATCCATTCTGCTTACCCGTAATTGATCGTTGTTAATTGGGCTTGTCTAAGCCCGGGAGTTATGTTAAAAGCTGCCGATGACAAAGCTACCCGATGAGGTCACCGAGTGGTGATGCAGCAATGTGGTCATCCTCTACCCGCCGCTTCCCATTGGATTGGGACTGCAAAAGAACTAACTTTCGGGCATCGGGAGCTTAAATGTACTTGGAGCTATATCAAGGAAGTGGCAAGATAAGTACTTGAAATCAGGAAATCCCTTAACAGTCGCTATAAGGAGCAGCCCAGTGCCTTTTTTTTTCCGATGCCAAGAATCTTCCGAGCCCCACAAAGCGGATCTTATCGGCGGGTGGGGCCGATCAATCTCATCTATAACAATGGCATTAATGGATTCGTATTCTTTGATACTACGCGCGGGAGTGAGAAGTTTACATGTCAGGTGATTGTTAGCAAAACTTGTCCCAGTGCGATGAAAGAAGTCATAGCATAACGCAACTGATCGTGAAGTGAGCTCCAACGAGATATAGTAATGTCATTGAGAAGTCTTCCAGACATTTCCACAAGCAACCACCTAAGTAAAAATCCTCCTACAAACAAGCCCTAACCCCCCGTTCCGGCCGCAACTCCTCCACCACCATCCTCGCAGCCCTCGTCCCCTCCTCAATCGCCCCATCGATGAAACTCCTCCACCCCAACGCCCAATCCGAGTTCGCAAACACCACACCCCCATGCCTCTCCCTCAACCCCTCCAGACAGTCACTCACCATCCCCGGCCTAGAAAAGAACCACGCCCCTTTGGCAAACTCATCCTTCACCCAATTATGAAACACCAACATCTTCACCTCAAACGCACCCGGTGCCAACTCCCCCACCGCCTTCAACGTCTCCCGCACATCCTCCTCCGGCTGGAGATGATTGGCATCCGTCCCGAAACACACCAAATGCGTATTTCCCACCGGCGTAGTCCCATCCCCAATAGCATAACACAGCTTGTTAAACGGATACGTGATCCCCGTCCACGACCGCATGGCCTGATTATCCACTTCCGCATGGACTTTAGTGCACATATTCACATGACCAGCCTGTGCAGCCGAAGCCCGGATGGCTGACAACGGGGGCGAGAACCGGATACCCGAGAGGACATTGAGAGGGATAGTGCAAATGACGCGCTTCGCAGCATGCACCCTCCCATCTCTCGCTGTCACTCTCACATCAGACCCCGACCCGTCCCCATCCCCATCAGATACACTCGCCACTGGACAATCAAACACATACCCTAACCGACCCGTCCCCAATGCCTCATTCCAGAACTGTCTCGCGAACGCACTCTGCCCATCCCGGAACTTATAACTGATCAAACAATCCATGCATCCCTGGTACGTATAGCCGCTCATCGCCCACCAATGGAGGAATTCTCCAAACGAGCTATTCTCGAGCTTGCCGCCGGAACAAAGTAATATGAATGCTTCCAGAGTGGCGCGCTCGTTAGGGCTCAGCTCATCCTGGATCTGGCTGATCCGGTCGGCGTAGGACATGTTGTCGTATTCCCGGAACTCGGGAACATGGAACACATCGTGAGGGAAGGGGAGGATGGTTCGTCCGTTGTTGCCATCGACGTTGGTGAGTTTGTGGAGGGCGGTGCGGAGTAAGTCGTCTTCAGCTTCGTGGGTCATGTATGTAGAGACGGAGGCGTTTGGGCTAGTGCGAAGTTGGAAGTGGTTCACGCCGTGGGTGAAGTTGAATGAGGGCGTCAGGGCGTTGGACATCTTGTAGCGGGTGATTTCACGCCATACGTGCGCTTGGTGCCAGTGGACCCAGGTGCCGCCCATCTAGGTTGTTGGGATGGAGTTAGGGTTGGTTTTAGGTAGGAGGGGGAGGGGGGGGGTGTACCTCGTAGGGATAGCCGTCGATATTGGAGGACCAGGAGCGACCACCTATGCGGTCTCGGGCTTCGAGGAGGAGGGTTTTGAAACCTTGTTTGTTAGTGAGTTTCTTTTAAGGGATGGTGATGATTGTAAGGATAAGATGAGGATGCACGTACCTGCTACTGTTAGGTCCCTGGTAGCGGTTAACCCGCAGTATCCGCCACCAATGACGATGACGTCCCACGGTTCATTTGTATCTTTTATGTTGGTAGGTGGTGATATGACACCGAGTGAGGGGACACCCTGCGTGAGTCCAGCCTGGGGTGTCCACTGGTATCCGTCTCGGGAAGTCATGTTGCTCGGGACTGTAGTAGACAAGAGGAGTGTATGAGTTGAGTTCTGGTCTGGGGTTTGGACTGAGGTCTTTGAGGGCTTATATAGCAGGGCTCGGAATAGATTCCGGAAGATATGCGTAAGCTATAGATTCGGATTGTAAAGAATGCTCTCTGTAATCCAAGGGCGAATCCTGGCTCCTGCGGACAGATATTTCCCGATTGGGTTAATAACGAGAGAATTCCGTCACTGCATTATACAGTGACCGCTTTCATGGCTTCCTCGGGTACTCGGAATACTAAGCTTGTATTAGTCAAGCTGATGAATTGTAACAAGTCTCTCGTATAGTATTGTATTGTTTGCGTGTCTGGTGAATAGCCTATCTCTCCATAAATAATTCTGCCTATATAATTACCCCAGAGCAGATGCACATCGCTTATCTTATCGACGTATCGGCTTATCAGCCAATCGCATTCGCCGTCGGCACCAACAGAGAAATTGCCATTTTCGGGTAATAACCAGAGAAAATGTCGAGAGGACGAGATAATTAAGTGGTAGTGGACTGATAAATTAAATAAAACTTGCTGGCTATCAAATGTAAGCCGTCGGTAATACATGATCGATTCTAAAGTATTGGGTAGTTGTTTGGTCATTTGATCATCACAATATATATTTGCCATGACGAGGCATGGCCGGCGGAACGAAACCAGCAGGGGTGTTGCACGAGGCTGCTTCAAGTTGTGGGTTGTGACAGGGCAAACTTAATATAGAAAACGATCCCAGAGAAATTCTGCAGTGTCAAGGTAATCCAATTAAATGTCGAGATCATTGCCAAGTGTGTTGCTCGTCAAAGAACTTTTTAGTGGGGCATTTCGATTTCACCATCGAAAGCTATATTCCCACGTCAAGTTACCCTCTATTCCATAGCACGGATACAAAGAAAATGTCAGTTTGGTGGAACGAGTTTTCCTGGAGTCTCTTTGACTTTTGTGGACGATGTCATCGCCATAGTAATTGGGCAATGAGTGAACACTAGGCTGCCTTGGGAATCAGGTATCCAGCACCAGCCTGCTAGTTGCGGAACCATGCAAATCCACGAGGGAAGCCAAGAGGAAGTACGGAATAGATAAACACAGACCAATTAAGCCATAGGATTTTAAACACTTGTTGAGATCGAATAG
>KV907495.1:663205-686700 GCA_001990825.1 Aspergillus carbonarius ITEM 5010
TTTTCACTTCACAATATCTAGAGAGCGTGGGCTTTACACAGTGAGTGCCGATGGGACATCGCAAACGCGCACCGAAAGGGCATCTCGGAACAATCCCGTCCATTGCCAGTTGGATCCCACTGACCAATCAGCCGGCATGGATCGAATTATTGCGTGTAACCTGGTCAATGAGTGAGCACTCTCTTTAGGAGAGATATCACCATGCTTCTCTGACAATGCCAAGTCCGAAATAGTTCACGCCTCTAAACGAACCATGCCTGAAGCTCTTTTCCACAATGGGCGCCCCTGCATATCCTGAACGAAATCAGCCATAGGCAGCAACTAGCTTTGTTTCATACCTTCGGCAGGCCTGTGGCTCGGATGGGTTAGTATTGCAAGTTGTCCATTCCCCTGGAATTCCCGGGTCATGGAAATGCTTAGAAGGTGTAAGTCAGCACTCAATTGCGACAATCAATGCAATAAGTGGGCTATTTGGAGTAGAGCTAATTCCAGTTCCTTGGAATATAAATAAGTGAAATGTCTCACCTGATGAAGCCTGATGTATTCACCATTACCACTGCATTCACTATGAAACCTTTCTACCACTCATTGCCCTAGGGGCTACGCTGGCGCAGGCTGTCACGCTCAATGAAGTCTGCACCCCAGAATATGTTCTTAAAACAGGAGTAGAGATGCCTTGGGTGACTGGTACCGCCTGTCTCTTGTTCCTGGTGCCTCTCATTGTATAAACAATAATCTTCAGCCGATTGGTCCTTTCCGCAGACGTCCCTCCAGTCTTTGATTGAAGGTGAGGAACAGCAGATCTGCGCTTGGCCGCTGCATCCAACTTGGTACAATAATGGTACGACTGGAGTGTGAGTATGATCAGTCTTCGCTTGATACGTGGACTTGGGATCTGAATGCTTTTAAGAGGCCTCTTTGTTAGTTCTGCGTAGGCATCGCCAGATATAAGAATAGGAACATGAAACATCTCGTAAAAAAGCAGTTACCTTGTCTCATTAAATACGCACCTAGTGAAAATAGACCCGGTGCGAATATAGCAAAAAAGATTTCACAAGGCATTTACCTTGCTACATATAATCATCACTATCATAAATATCATCCGTCCGTATCAATCGGGCAAACGCGTCAAGAACCACCGCATCCCGCATTCCACGCTGTCTTTCCTCACGAAGTATACCCACACCATCAACATGCAAAGCCTTAACGATCTGTTTCTGCCGCTTATTACGGAACGAAGACCGAATACTCCGTTTTATACCCTGACCAGGATACGCCACCAGGCCCAAGGACGCTAGAATCTTTAAATTAGCAAATGTCATAAAGAGGTATAAGTATATCACCTACCATGCGCCACCTTTCCCACAACCCCAAACGTCCCCTTCAGCATTCCCGTCGCAAACCCCACCGCACCATTATCTTTGGCACCACGATACGGCTGATAGAAAATATCCGTCACACTCTCACCCATACCCACCGCAAAGCACTTTGCTCCAGCAATAGTTCCCGTTTTCCAATCCTTGACATGGCCGTAATCGTGCACATTGTCTCCATACAGCCCGGGTAGGACCCGGAACCCTTCCGCAGCTGCCAGGGGGATATCGACCATCGCTCCGGATACGTATTTGCCCAGCAGCGTGCCCGAGGCCTTTGCGGATGCTGAGGCCATGGCTGCTGCCTTGTGTCGTTTAGTGGGCTCGTCTTCTGTGACGACGTTCATATCACTCATTGATTTTGCCCTGCGGAGTTGAGCATCTGTGCCGGGTGGTAGGAGTTGCGTTTCGGTAGTGGAGAAGGGGGCTTCATGATTTGTTGACCTCGAAGATGGTCTAGAAGTAGAGTCACTCTGTTTCAGCACCTTGTACGGCTGGTAGACTATATCCCCCGATGCTTTAAGCATATCCACCGTCCAACCAAGTCCAGCGGATGAGACACCCGTGATGGGATCCCATCGCTCGTTCTCAATGATGATGGGTTTAGACTGATACCTATTCATGATCAGCAAGCCGTGTCAATTAAGTGTAGGGACGGGCACTCACGGCTGCATCTTATCTCTAGCGATTTTCATATGATCGAGGAGAATTTCCGTGGCAACTTTTGATAGATGATATCGTTTCTTACCCTTCTTGACGACCCAGGAGGCTGGGAAGTGTGGTAGAATGTCGCATTTCTTGAGATCTTCGGGGAGGTTTCGATGGAAGGAGGCAACGGCGGCTTGGACTCCTGCTTCGTGTTGCATTCGAGCGGAGATACGTCCTGCGGCTTCGATGGCGGTGGGGCTGATGCAGTACAGGATTGCCTCGGCGAGGTTCTGTGCAGAGAGGTGTTGGTGTGGGATGGGGTTGGGGCCTGCGCCGTTGGCGGCTACCATTTGGCCCCAGAATGGTTGACTGTGATAGAAATGGTCAGATATAGGAGGAGTACAGGGAGCAGAAGTTGCCGCAAAGTGTGTACTCACTCGCCAAAGAAAGGAACAATAAATGTTGGCTTGCCGTAGCGCAGCCCACAGGCTGTGGTTCCCGCCCCCCCGTGGTGAATGACGGCGGTGACGCGCTGGAAAAGCCATTCATGAGGACAGTCATCGAGATACATGATATTCTCGCACTCGATTCCGCCGAGCTTGCTCCAGCCTCGAGAGATCAGTGCTCGGACGCCTGTTTGCTGAATGGCTTTCACCAGCATTCGGGTCATTTTCTCAGGGTCTTCGAGGACAATGCTTCCGAATCCGATATAGATTGGAGGGGGCCCTGAACTGAGGAAGGCTGCAAGGGCGGCATCGGGCTTGTAGTCTGGGGCGTCACGGAAGAAGAAACCGCAGACCTCTGTCATGTCATGGCGGTCTGGTTAGTGACAACCTAGATAACACGGATAGGGAAGGATGAGTGAATACCGAGATTTGCGGGCCAGTCGTCGGGTTTTGGCACTAGGGCAGGGGACCAGCAGTATGTATAGGGGACCTTGAGAGTCTGGAGGAGGAATGGGCCTTCAGACATGGCAATTGGCTCCAAATTCAGATCGCTTTTTCGCCATTCGTTGATAACTTCACCTAGCCTAGTTATATCGTCATGCCTAGTGAGCAGATAGACATGAACGGCTGTGGAAGAAATCAGTGTACCTACCCCTGCCATGATAACCAGTCCACCACACCATACGAAACACGGTTAATCCAATCCTGATCAGGGGAGACATTCTTCAAATTCGCCAACGGATGTGGAAACGCGCGCGTAGCACTCCAAGGCATTGTGAACATCAAGTGAAGCGGGATCCCAAGAGCCTGGGCACAATGAACATGAGCGAAGCTCGGGGGGTTTGCAATGATAGCGTCTGCAACAAACGGGGCTTGCGTTACAGGGTCAACACCAATACATGACTGCCAGCAGCCGCGAAGAATCTCAGCCATCATCAGCTGCTTATTGGCGATCTCGCCTGCGCGTACACTGCTCATCCGAGGAATCAAACCAGGATTCTTAACCATGTATGCCATTAGTTGGCTGGGGTCACCGCCGATGGGGTAGAACTCTAACCCAGAATCCTGGACGAATTTCTCAAAAACTTGGTGTGTGGCGATTCGCACTCGGTGGCCGCATTGCTGCAGGGCCGTTCCGAGTGCAATGAATGGTTGCACGTCGCCCCGACTACCGACAATCTGGATAACAATGTTCAGACGATAGGGGGGTTTGATGTTCTCCCAATAGCCAGGTGGTGGTGGTGCCAGGTGCTGTTCTTCCCGTGCACGAGGGATGAGCTTGGAGATCGTTCTGCAGAGCCGAGACTTTGCATCCACCACGACCCGCCCGTCATCTGTATGAGGTTGGTTAAAATATGCCCCAAGGAGGGTGTGGGGGAGGTTCACAGACCTTTGACATGAGACTCTTGGCCTTCCCACGGGTTCGAAGGGAGCGCCTCATAAGGCGGAGGTTGGTCGTGTGGCTCCATCGGTAATGCTGTTGGTGAATGATACGCTAGATGGGAAGATGAAGAAGATCGAGGGAGAGAGAAGATATTATTTTCAAGGAGGGACGGACCCACGGTTAACATGAATATCTCCACCGTTCAGGGGGGCCTTGTCTATACGCGTATCGACGGATGATCGCCATCGCCATGGTCCGTGCATACGTCGTGTTCCTAAGCGCCAGGTGGGGATTTTAGGCAGAAGATCTCTAGTTGGTCAATTCACTGGGGATATTTTCAACCGACAAGCCTGAACACAGCCAGCATAAGACATTGCCGAGATCTTCAGTGGACAGCAATGGAGCGACAATGACAGGGTGCCATCCGCATATTCAAGAGCTGCAGGCTAAGAGAACTCGACTCTTACAGAGAGGACATTCTGTATTGTAATTAATATGACACTTTATACTTTTCTGAGCCAGAAGAAGGTGTAACGATAGGCATTGGCCGCAATTATCAATCATTGATCGTGCAGCTCCGGTAAAGTCTTAAGGACGATAGACTGATTAGGGCTTCTCCACTTCTGTAATTTTTAAGTTTTCTCGATTTCGCCCCCAGTGGGGAACCCTATTGTCGAAGGAGGCAAACGCATGAGTTGTTGCCATCTTCTAGAAAACCTCTCCACCTGTGCCAACCCTCAGTCAAATTCAATCTCATCCAAACTATTTCCTGGCAACTTTCGAGGCGGTCTTACCTGGGCCACACCAAGTCCCGCAAATGATGCGTGGATGTAAGGGGTGACACCAAAGTGTGTACTTCAGCCAAACCTGCTCAGAAAAATAAATTCTAGAACCCTGCGACAAGACCCGGCCGCAATGCCACAGTTGTCGAAATTGGGTACGCCGTGGGTCAACTCCGAACCCTACAACCTCACTAAAGGCTAAGGAAGAATAAACGGCGCAGTAAAGTGGGGTTCCGAGTCCCACCCGATAGTTCATGGCAAACGCCTCCGGTGTCCTGATCTAACGACTCGTTGACTTTCGTCCCCTGAGTGTCAGAGTCCTTGTTGTAGATGTATTTCGGGACTTCCACTCCGTCTGGAAGGTTGCGCATTGCCGCGTAGTGCAATATTTGACCTTGCTCAACCGATCCTCCATGCGTAAAGAGCATATCAATTTTTTTCAAATGGCGCATCTGCGACGGCATAGGATAAGATAAATATTTGAGAATTTGTTTTGCTAACTCTCCCGGAATTTTTATAAGTGAAATTGTATCGATTTGTATAAGATTTGAGATATACATCGTACATCTCAGGTCCAGAAAATATATTGAAAGTTGCCATTTGCCAAAATTGTGGCCGAAGCGGTGCGAGACGGCAGTACTCAGCTCAACGAAGCACGATAGCCAGGTGGAAGACCAATTGGAAGACAGAAGCGAACAGCCTATGCATTCATCACGTGAAAGTCTCCAGCTCTCACCGATTTGATCGATCAACACCGTGCAACCCACCGGTATCCCTTCCAACCTAGATTTCTTTCCTACCTCATCCCACTCTATCGAAATGTCGGCCACTGAGAAACCCGTCATATTCACCTATGCGGATTTCAACCTTCCAGCTCTGTGCAGTCGAGCGAGCAAGCTACGGCAGGGTATTCCATGTATTTGTGATCCGGCTCAACGCCCTGCATCTGGAAGCTTCAACTGGGCCGTTTTTATTTCATTTGAAGACACAGTACGATGGGTATTCCGGTCCCCCCATTCTAGGGCATTCATGCCAATGGAGATGGGGAAAAAGCTACTGTCAAGCGAAGCTGCCACACTGCGATACCTCAAGGCCCACAGCGATATCCCTGTTCCAGAAATTTACGATTACTGGTAACGGACTCTCCGAGACTATACCATCAGGCTTCTAACCTAGTATAGTTCTTCTTCCGATAATGAAATCGGGATCCCGTTCATGTTTATGAGTGAAGCTCCTGGCCGACCACTGTCAAAAGTCTGGAGATCAGCTGGCTCCGCTCAACCTGATATAGAGACCTCAAGCAAGGCAAAAGTTCTCTATCAGCTTGGCGGTCTTACCTGGAAGCTTTCACAGCTGCGGTTCGACAAAATTGGTTCACTCTTTGAAGAAGAAGAGTCCTTTGAAATCAAGGAATGCCTCTCTCGTGGTCACATGTTACACAAACGATATTGTTTGGAGATTCCGCGAGGACCTTTCATTTCTGAAGGACAGTTCTATGACAGCCTTGCGTCTGCCTTCTCGGAGCAGGCAGAAATTCTGCAGCTATCACATCATTGCTTTGTAGCACCCGTTCCCTTACGAGACGACTATGATTCCAGAACACATTATGAAAGCGCTGTAGACTTATGGAACGACTTTGTGACAGCTGGACGCAAAATTGACTCATCCGACAACAGATTGGACTACATCATTGCCGGCGATGCCCTCCGCGACATTATTCGGAAATGTGAGCAGTCTGCTTTTGAATCGGAAACGTTTCCGCTGTGCCACCCTGATCTGAGTGTCAATAACATATATGTTGACGATGATTACAACATTACCTGCCTTATCGACTGGGCATTTGCTTCATCTGTCCCTGAGGCTATGCTTTTGGCTGCACCTGGTTTGCCACAATACCGCGATGAGATTAGTCCGGATATACGAAAACATTTCGTAGATGGGTTTCTCGCTGCTATACCTGCATCGACGGAGACGATGATCCAGAGATATCGCGAGTCACTTGAGCGGGGGAAGTTCTCGTGGAGATTGGGTCGACTCCTCAGCTTGGATTCTATTGCTGATTATACTCTCTTTGCCGCTGTCTGGCACTTTGCATATGGTCCACATCATGACATGGGACAATACTTTCTACAAAAGCGACGCGCATCTCACTACATCTCGCTGTACGAAGAAGTTCAGCAGGAGGACCAGCCCCTCGAGAAAAACGAAAAGGATGAGGGGGATTATTTCCGAAATAAGGATCTAAGATACACGATAGCTAAGAAGCTGACGCTCGTGTCAGAATGGAAGACACAGTATATTGTCAACCAACGCCCGAGTCTGCGGAGCAATATGTTTGTCGCCGATTCCAGACTATGGAAATGGATTCAGCAATGCATGCAGGACTGGCAAGACTTGTCCTGATAGATTTCTGGAGTACCTTGGTTCACCACCATGGAGAGCAATGGTTGTATAGACAATGAAATAGGGTTTCTGAGTCAGGAACCCCACTCAGCCCTGACTCAGGATCCCTGCAACGAGTCCGTATAAAGTGAAGCCCAAGTATAGGTCTTGTCTCCATGTCATTCAGCAAACACTACCAGTCATCATGTCCGAAAAACTCTCTCCTTCCCCGTCGATGAGCCCACCACCAGTCAACAAAAGCTGGCGGTTCTGGGTAAGTGCTTTCTTAAACGTCTCCATCCTATACATCTAACACAGAAATAGGCCATATTTGCAGCTCTCACCGTCACCTCGCTACTCTCCGCATTGGATGCCTCCGTCATCTCGACAGCCCTACCTACCATCGTCCAGGACCTGAACTCGGGCAATTCCTACGTGTGGATCTCCAACGCATACATGCTCACCATGGCCGCCTTCCAACCGCTCTACGGCCAAACAGCCAACATCTTCGGCCGGCGCAGCTTGACCATTCTCTCCGTGGTGCTGTTTGCCGTTGGCTCGGCCGTCTCGGGATCCGCCAAAAGCACGGAAGCCCTCATCGCCGGCCGCACCATCCAAGGCCTCGGCGGTGGCGGCATCAACGTCCTGGTGGATATCATTGTCAGTGATCTGCTCCCACTCTGCGAGCGGTCCAAATACATGGGCATCATCTTCTCCGTCTTCGCCGTCGTCCTCTCCCTTGGGCCCGTCATTGGCGGCCTCATGACCCAACGCGTCACCTGGCGCCGGATCTTCTACCTCAACCTGCCCATCTGCGGCGCCGCTCTTTTCCTCCTCGTCCCCTTCCTCAAGGTCAACTACAAGAAAGACTCCATCCGCAATATGCTCCGCCGCATCGACCTCATCGGCAACGCCCTCCTCATTGCTTCCGTCGTGGCCACCCTCCTCGCCCTGACCTGGGGCGGCACCGTACACTCCTGGTCCTCCTGGCGAACTCTCACCCCCCTAATCCTCGGGCTCCTCGGGCTCATCTCTTTCCTTGCCCTAGAATCCTCCACCCTCTTCCCAACCAACGAACCCACCATGCCCCTCCGCCTCTTTGCCAACCGGACCTCCCTCGGCGCCTTCGCCCTCACCTTCATCCACGCCATGCTCACCTACTGGATCACCTACTTCCTCCCCGTCTACTTCCAAGCCGTGAAAGAAGCCTCTCCGATTCGCTCCGGCGTGGACCTCCTCCCCAGCGCCGTGACAGGCATTCCGTTTGCCATTCTCGCCGGCAGCGGCCTCTCCACCATTAACCGGTACCGACCCTTCCACTTTATCGGGTTCATCTTCCTCATCCTCACCTACGGACTCTTCGCCCTCCTCTCCGCCTCCACCTCCACAGCAGCCTGGATCGGCTTCCAGATCCTCGGCGCCGTCGGCGTCGGCTTCCTCCTCACCACGACCTTACCGGCCGTCCAGGCGCCTCTTCCCGAGCCCGATGTCGCCACCGCAACAGCCACCTGGGCCTTTCTCCGTAGTCTGGGCGGCATCTGGGGGGTGGCTATTCCGTCTGCGGTTTTTAATAGCCAAGTTAATCGTTTGCTTCCATCCCGTTTGCGTGATGATCCAGCCCTAAGAGCTCGTCTGGCGAACGGTGGTGCGTACGAGCTGGCTACCAAGGGGTTCATAACCTCTTTGAATGATCAGCCGAGGGTCAAGGCCGCCGTGGGGAGTGTGTATGTGGATAGTCTGCGGATGGTGTGGTATGTTGGGCTTGCGTTTGCTCTTCTAGGGTTCTTGACGGCGTTTGTGTTGGAGGAGGTGCCGATGCGCGAGCAGTTGGAGACGGAGTTTGGGGTTACAGGAGAAGAGGAATGAGTTGGAGGACGGTGATTGATATTGTTTCTGTTTGTGATGGTATCAGCCGGGTGAGTACTATCACCCTCTACATTAGATTGATATTAGTATTGGAATATAGGGTGAGCTCTTCTCAACTACATCAATATATAACACCTTCATGGAATACTTCCTAAACATCCACCACCCTCCCCTCAACCACCTCCCCTAACCATCTCGGTTCACTCCTCGCCTCCTCCAACACCACCCCCCCCTCCCCCCCACAAACCGATTACACCACCCAATAACATTTCTCCACCACACCAAACTATTCTCCCTCCCCAGCACAAAATGATTCTCATCGGGAAAATTCAACATCCGGGTCTCAATCCCCTTCATCCGACATACCGCATACGCCGCCCACCCAGCCGTACTCGGACACCGATAATCCCGATCCGAATGAATGACCAACAACGGCGTCGACCAATTCGTCAAATACTCCGCGGGGTTCCATTTCCGCCAGAGGTCTTTGACATGGGCTGCATCAGGCGCTGCGTCCGTGAAAAACGGGGACCCGAACGAGCGCGTCAAGTCCTGTTTCTGGGCGAGATCGTCGCTGAGGAGTTCGGAGACGACGTCGAAGACGCCATCGTGGCAGATGATGGCTTTGAGACGCTTGGCGAGCGGTTGGCCCGCCACGTAGAGCGCCATGTATCCGCCGTAGCTGGCGCCGGCGGCGACAGCGCGCGTGGTGTCGCATTTGGTGGAGAGGTTCTGTTCGATCCAGGTGAAGCAGCGCTCGATGTCGGTGTAGGGGTGACCGCCCCATTGGAGGGAGACGGCGCGGGCGAAGGCCCCGCCGAAGGAATCCGAGCCGGTGAAGTTGGGGATCGCCACGATGTAGCCTTGTTCGGCTAGGAGGAGGGCGTTCCAGCGCCAGGTCCAGGCGTCGCGCGAGGCCGAGTGGGGACCGCCGTGCATGAAGAGGAAGAGCGGGTGTTTGTCCGCGGTGTTAGGGTTGTACCAGGAGGGGGTGATGATCCAGGTTTGGATGGGGGTTTGGGCGTCCGGACCGCCGGGGAAGGTGATGGAGGTGATCTGTTTGGCGGAGATGCCGAAGTAGGCGCCGTGGGAGGAGGTGGTGTGCAGGATCTGGGTGGTTTGGGTGGTCGGGTGGAGGATGGTGAAGGTGGCTTGGTCGATGAAGGAGGAGGAGGTGGCTAGGAGGTGGGGGTTGGAGGGGTCGGTGCTGAGGGAGTAGATGGCGGAGATGGAGCCGGGGATGTCGAGGGGGGTGGGCGTGACGGGGTGGGTTTGGGAGGAGGAGGAGGTGGTGGTGGTGGTGGTGGTGGTGGTGGTGGGTGGGATGGGGACGTGGAAGAGACGCGATCTGGCTTGATGGCTGGCGGTTAGATAGAGTGAGGAGTTGTCGTTGGCCCAGAGGATTTCGTCGGGGAAGACGTCCCAGGCTTGGGTGCCTGTGGAGTTGGTCGTTCGGAGGAAAGAGGGGATGGTTAGGGTTTCGACATTGAGCAGGCCGATGCTCTTGTGGGACCATTCTTCGCTGGTCTGGTCGACGAGGAAGGCAGCCAGCGGACCGGTAGGGGCGAAGGTCGGGTTGGTGACGATGTCGGCATGGTCTGGAACCTGGATGCGCTTGAGGGTGGGGGCTTCAGTCTCGTCGAAGGTCGACAAGGGGACGAAGTAGAGTGACTTTTGGGTTTGGAGCCATTCGGTGTCGCCGGGCGTGGCGGTGGAGAACAGGATGCCATAGTTCGAGATGTCGAAGTCGGCGGAGCTGGCGGAATTGGCGTACAGAGGAACGACCAGGCCGGTGCCTCGAAGGGCATTGATGGGGCCATTGGTCGACAGATGCCACTTCTGGGAGGTCTCGTCGAACTTCAGGACCGTATACCAGATGACGGATCGGTACTGGTCGACGTAGGTGTCCCATCGTTTGGGCCGACTGTGCGTCCATTCTCGCGCGGTGCTCTGGGGCTTGTCTGCTTTGGCTGTGTTGTGCAGATTCTGCTCGGCATTTGCGGCGGCCGTGAAGACCAGGGCAATGTCACCGTTGTCTAATCGGTGCGTCTTCACGTTGTCTAACTTGGCGTCGATGGTACCCGCCAAGTAAGGTCTGTAGTGTCAGCCCTTGTGGGTCAATGGGACAGGGCTGTGGTACCGTGTGGCCTGGTTGGCATCTCCAATCCAGAGCTCCGTGGCTTTGCTCTCGGCTTCGCGTTCCCACAGCAGAGATGATTTATGTAGCCAGCGGAACGAAGTTTCCTTGGGATTGTTGCTGTACCGAGTGGATGTCCCGGTTTCCAAGTCCAACAGCTTGACGTCGGTGAAGTTTGTGTGCGTGTCGAGATCGTAGGTGGAAACGGTGTACAGCGCTAGTTTGCCCTCATCGTTAGGGACCGCGGCGGACGGTCTGGGAGCAGTGATCAAGGCTCTGCCCAGAGGATGAATCGTATTTAGTACGACTGGTCTCTATCTGATGGGGGCAATGAATACATACTCCGGGGTGAATTTGGGATTCGGCGACATTCTGGAGGATGAGATCTGAGCAGGGAGATGTACCAACTGAGGGGAATGAGGGGAGCCCTATAAATAGCTGGAGCCAGCTGCAGGAAGCGGTTCACAATCGGAGCTCCGACGCTGATTGACTCAGAATCACCGCCAGGCTAACCCACCGCAGTTAAGGCGAGGATGCAGACGATAAGCGCTTGTGAGTCAGCCGGATTCAAGGCGGCACTTCACCAATGGCATTCGCGTTCGTGTCCTGTTCAGGGATTCGAAATAATGCCGAAGATAACGTGCTCAACACCCGGACTATAAACTAGGTTGCCTGATTTCCACATCATGCTGCATCACTATGAGTCATGTATGATTTACACAGGCCATCTGCGCATTATTTCTGGGGAATTGGTTTGCGGTGGTGATTCCGAGCCATGATATTGTTCTCGCAAACTCGTCTATATCTAATGGTCGTCCTCGGACTAGGAAATGTATAGAGATTCATTGCTCCTGTGTTGCCTCTTGCAACCCAAACTCTGTATGGAGCTCCTCACTCAAGACAAGTTGCTTAATCGGAATAGAAAGAAGCAACCCGACCACCCCAAATGGGATGGCCATCCACCACACCCACCGCAGGCTCTCTTCATAAACCCCCAGCACTTCCGTCCTCAGTTGCGGAGCATCACTGAGTGTGCGCATAAGCCCATCACTAGCAAGTGCATACGCTCCACCGTTCGCCAGCTGCTCGCGTAAGGTCTCGCTACTAACACGATACAACAGCGCCTGAACCCGCGTGTTGAAGATGGTGGTCGGAATGGCGATCCCCCAGATACATCCGAAGCTGCGCACGAATGCCCACGTGGCAGTCGCTGTAGCTACATCGGATTCCGGCAAAGTGGCTTGGATGGGTGGCAGAGTGCTGGAGAATATCATCCCGGAGCCGACCCCAAACAGGATCTGAAAGCCAGCCCAGTCGCGCGCAGGTGACTGATTGTCCAGAAGGGAGAGCAGGCCGCTACCGGCGGTCACGCAGGTGTACCCCAGGAAATGGAAGACGCGGTATTTGCCTGTCACGGCGATGAGGATACCTGTTATCACGCCGAAGGGGGCAATGGCCCCGGTGATGGGCAGGACGTGGACTCCGGATTCGGTGGCGGTTAGACAGCGAATGGCCTGGGGTTGTCAATCAGTATGGCTTGTTGGGAGACGATAGATAGATAGGTACCTGGAAGTAGATGGGTAGAAAATATCCAACCCAATACAGCAATAGATTCTGAAGGAACGAGATCCATAGTGCACATAAAGCAGTTGCGCTAGAGAACAACTCAAGCGGAAGGGATGGCTCCGGACAAAATCGCGATGTCTGATGGCCATAGAAGAGACCCAGTCCAGCAAGCCCTAGAAGCAGCGGAACAAGCACCCGCCATGAAGACCAGGGATATACGGTCCCAGCCCAGGTCAGAGCGAGTAAAATTGCAACTACCGCCATTGTCAGAATTGTATTGCCCACCACGTCCACCCGTTGGAGCTGCTGCCAGAAGGTCCCGGGGCGACGTGGATGCGTGACGCGCAGGAACAGCACGAGCAGGAGTAACGACACCGCACACAGTGGCAGGTTGATAAGAAACACCCATCTCCACGACACATACTGGGCGAATGCACCGCCCAGGACTGGTCCGATCGTTGTACCCACTGCCCAGACCGATGCCATGAGCGCCACATACTTTCCTCGCTGGCGGAGAGGCACCAGGTCGCAGATGACCACATCCACAAGAGTGTTGATGCCACCGCCACCGATCCCCTGGACGGTCCGTCCGGCTATAATAGCACTGACATTGTTCGCACCTCCGGCCATGGCACTTCCGACTGCAAATATAACCACCGAGCTGATCATGGTCCATCGTCGACCGAAGATATTCGCCATCTGGCCGAAGAGTGGGAGCACCACAGTGGAGGACAGGATGTATGAGTTGGTGATCCACATGTACAGGTCTCCAGCGTGGAGATCGAGCGCGATGGTCGGCAGGGCAGTGGAGAGAATGGACGTGTCAAGAGCTGCGAGGAACGTCGTCATGCACAGTGCAGGGAACACGGCCCAGAATCGCCATGTCTTGGGGGGAGGGAGGGGGGGAACATCCTGTGGTGGGGACTCCTGATGATCTGATTTCGATTGTGCTGGTTTCACTTGCTCTTTTTCTCCTTTTTTACTTTCCTCTGCGTCTGCTGGCGCGGGTATAATCTCCTGGCCACCCGCTTCATCCGGTTTATTCGTCGGCAGATGCTTTCTCCGTGTCAACGTTATGGTTGAGGTTTCGGCCATGGTGTGTGAATAGCCTGAAGAGAGATAGGAGGTCGACAGCTCGAGCGGAGCAGGCTATTTATGGCATGGCATCAACGCTAGGCTGGGGGGTGAATCCTTCAGGCTGCGTCAGCATCCGAGAGCCTTTCGGCTGGACGGGATATGACAGCCAATGTACCTCGCGAAATCCTTGCTATATGTCGAGCTTACGGCAATACAAGGCCTACTTGTTCAAATATGTGAGAAAATACAAGTCCAACCTACTTGAGACTTCGGACATGGGGGTGTACATGCTGGGGGCGAAATCATCATAAATACCCGATGGCCGCTATTGTCCGCCGACGATGAGTAAAGGGGAAAGAACCGGGACGCCATAAGCACAGATTTTTTAGATTATGCAGAGCCTATTTCTATATTCAGAACATATAATCTGGATGATTTTGCTCGGCTTTGTTCAGCTCTGTTCAAACTATAGTGTGATTTTATATCGGCCACTTCTGAGGCAGGATCTAGCCAGACCTGCTCCTAAACGATATGGCAGGTCGCGGATGCATTAACCAATAGCATGGCGAGATTGGGATGTAGTAGTCTCGAGCTACATTGTGTGCACATTGGATGTTGTACTTATGATAACACTACACCAAGTAGCCAGAGCCGACGATACTCGACTATCAGGCCTCTTGGTCTTGCGTATCCTCTCGTACAGCTCCGACGCCGGAACGAATGAAGCTCCAAATGGGCCTGTAGATAACACCTCGTCGATTTCGAACACGAAGCACGGAGAATGAGCCCGACAGGACCGAAAGATCACGGAAAAAGGGCGAGAAATTAGGGCCGTGGCGGGTATTGTCGGCTGCCGTCGGTTGCGGTGGGTGCCTGTCGAACGCAAGGCGTTTGCAACCACAGTCTTAATCTCCACGGCCATACTGCATTATAAGTAATCCCTTGCATAGCGAAGTGTAACCGTAAGGCATTCCATCATGCCTTCCCACAACGACTCCCACCACATTGTTGCCATCGAGCCGTACATTGTCCCATTCCCATCTTCGACCTCCCATGCCCATACACCCTCAACACATACCACTGGACGCCTCAGTCCGAACTCGCCAATCGAATCAAAGATGCCACAATCATTCTCACTACAACCATCCGATTATCCGCCGAAGTCCCAACGCCGCATATCTCCCATAACCTCCAGCTCAGTGTGATCATGGCATCCGGTACAGACTGCGTCGACAAGGCTGCGTGCCAGACACGAGGAATCACCATCTGCAATTGTCCTGGGATCAACATCGATAGTGTGAGCGAGCATGTAATCGGGTCCTATTTCGCCACGAGACGGAATTAGTGGAACTGCACCAGTCCACGAGTGCTATGCGCGTTGATCCGGGAATTGAAACCGAATGGAAGACGAATGGAACTTTGCATCCGCGGCTCCGGATTTCGGATGGGAAGCCACCGTTGCTATGTGGTCAAGAGACATTGGGGATCCTCGGGTATGGGGCTGTAGGACGGCGTGTGGAGACATTAGCTCGGGCTCTGGGGATGAAGGTGATTGTGTCGGATCATAAGGGGGTGGTTCCTCGGGAGGGTAGGGTATCGTTTGAGAGGTTTCTTGAGGAGTCGACGGTCCTGGTGCTCTGTTTGCCGAGATCGGCGGAAACGGTCAATTTGATCTCGACGGCAGAGTTTCGTAGGATGTCGTCTCAGGCGCTGCTTATTAATGATTCTAGAGGGGGTATTGTGGATGAGCATGCGTTGTTGGATGCTGTTAAGCAGGGCTTCATTTCCGGTGCAGTGGTGGATGTGTTCGCTAATGAACCTGTCGGGAGAGGTGGTTCTCCTTTGATTTCCCGAGAGACTGCGGCAGAGGGGCTGAACTTGCTTGTGAATCCTCATCTTGCTTGGTATTCGGGGACGACTTTGCAGAATCTTCAGGATGGGGTGAAATGTACGGTTGAGATGTGGGTTGGTGGGAAGACGATAAATCGGATTTAATGATCGGAAGCATTGGGTTTTGGGTGACACAGAGGCTTTTCTCCATTTATTCAAGGATGATTTGATGGCTCAGCGTATACAGAAAGGTATATCGTGTTTATAGAGTGATTGCTACTGTTTAGACTACATAAGGAGATTATCATACATACGTGCAAGATGGCCTGATGGAAAGGAATTATGTCTCAAAATCTTATAACTACTGATGAAGTGCCATGTTATGATGAGAATTAGCGAATATATCCAGCAACTACTCCCTTTCATATACCTTCCTATAATCTATAAAAAATGAACTTTTCTTATTGAATAAACTCCTATAGTACGAGCAAAAATTCGTAGCTGGCAGTCTGGTCTGCATAACTATATCACTTGAAATGCACAACAATATCGATCAAGTAGCGGAGATAATAGCGCTCATTGTAGAAGAAGCAATCCAAATCGCTGTGAGAAGCCCTAGCTTAGGTGGACAGAACCTAGATTCCATTAGCAAATGTCGATCAATATGTGCATCAATACATACTCTTCCAAGCTGAGACCGATAAATCCGCTCCAAAAGAACCACTGTGCAATCCAGAGAAGGAGCATCGTCATGATCGTGGTTGGATAAAAACCTGGAAAGACCATTTGGGAAAGCCATTCGTGTTGATCACGAGCAGCGAATGTGCCATACACCATGTGATTCCCTCCCATGCTACTTGTAAACAGGGATTCTTCGGAGCCAATAGGCCTGTCCATCCGACCTTGTGCATAACCATTCCTCAACCCTCTGCGATGTTTGCGCAGGGCCTTCCGCTGCTGTGCTAGTACAGATCCAGTGGACCTAATCCTGTTACGCATGGCGTGCATCAATTGCACGAGTGCCATGCCGATGATAATAAGCCACATGAGTGCTCCAGCATACATGGTTTCGGCCGGTGGCCCTCGCACTGCTTCTCCTATACCTCCCAAGTAGAAGTTGTGTTGTCGGCCATAATCGACGGTCATAAGCATGTAATATGATGATAGAAACTGGGAGACCACTTCCGCGAATAGCAAAGATGCGGCCGCAGAGAATTCCACCGCTCTGAAGGGCTGTAGGCCAACCAGCAAAATCATCAACCAAGTAAGTCGGGGCATGGAAGACCAAAGGAGGATAAGCTGAAAAGCCGGGACGTCCTCGTAACCGGATGTACTTTGAACAAGCAAAACATTGAAGCAGTTGGCAGTAAGCTGCAGAGTAGCGATCAGGGTTCCCTTGTAAACCCAACTCAATGGGAGCGAGTGCCATTCGAACCCGGGCTGAGTTTTATTTTTATCAGTTATGTTGCTGAAAAATATTGCAAGTAAACCAGCTATGCTGACAAGAGCAATGCTTCCGAGCTTCCAGTCATTCGATGGACATGTTTCTGTTGCCTTGGTGGCCAACTTGGTGGTGATATTAGCAATATCTGAATCCATGGATGGCTTGAGAGTCCATCGCCATGGAATCATCTCGATCGGAGTGGGGACGATCAACTGGTGCCAATTGTCAGGAAGACCATGCCAGTCCTGCACACTGCCACAAAGATCGTGGAGCCACTTCACATAGCCTATTCGGCCTTCGAATATGTGGCATGAACCCCCGCAGGAATCGTAGCTAATATCGCGACAAAAGCAAGCTCTGTCAACTGCACGCTTAACCTTACAATAGCCACTTGAATCCACCTCACAAGCATCGGTTGCACACTGGTCAGTACGCTGGATGACTTGCTTCGGCATATCCGCGACACACTTCGGCCAGTGCCAGTTCTCGATGGGTATGTATGCGAACTCTGTGGTTTTGAGTCCATCCATCCAATTATCAGGTAGCGACATCGATCCACAGACGGCATGAATCCAGAGGCGCTCCTTCGTGAAGTCCAACTGTCCTGACTCCGAGCAAGGTTCGTTGTTGAGGTCTAGAGAGAAGGCGCTACAGAAGCAATCTTTATCAAAGTACTCGCCATCTTTGAGGCGATGGTGGACGAGATCGTAGCCAACGGTTTCAAAATCCAGAGCAGTCATGGATCGTAGTCTTTCACTATATTCCCAAGGACGAGCAGCGTTTCCAGTATGTTGGGTAGTGCTGGTGAAACCACAGGAGGCCATTACACGTTGAAATGGTTCCCGTGATAGAGCAGAAACCGTGCTGGTCAGACATGGCGGAGCATTGTCAACCACGCCAACGGCCGTGTACCCTTTGGCTAGGGACGCTGGGGAGAGAGCTTGCAGCCCGTTTGCATCGCCAACATCGACCAGCCACGTTCGACCGGTGATGTTACGAATCCACTGATACAGTTGTGCTTTGGCGAGGATTGATCGACCACAGTAGGGCAGATAGTTTGCGACAACCTCAGAGGAAAATGCATCGCTGAGACAGCTGAGCTGAGTCAGCCATTGGTGATGGGTGCAGATAATCCCAAAGTGATTGGTGCATCGTTGACTGGTGCATTTCGTCATGGCGCGCAGCCAGACGGACTGATCTTGCTGAGCGACGCACTGTGGCATAGAAGCCAAATCTTCCGGGTTGACCCAGCCATTGCGGTTGCTCTGAGGCAGCCAGGTGCCGTCCTCCCCATCATAATAGACGCTGGGGGTAAGGAGCGCGTCTACAGTACTGATATGAGTGCCCCAACCAGGGGAGAATTGGGAGGAAACTAACCTTTCCCATCGACCCCGTAGACCCCAGCTATCCACAGCACAAGAAACGTACTGGCTAACTTCATGTTGCTGGTGCGGTGGAGCCTGGGGAGATGAAGCTTCTCCGCTGCGGGGCAGCGCCATGAACCAGCATCGGCTGAATGTCGGGCCGATCGAGCCAAAGACACTGTGGGGATCCCCGATGGGTAGGCAACGGAGGGTCACGTGACACGCCTCCCTACACCGCTAGTTAGGCCATATAAATGGCCTACGAGGCCCCTAGCTGGCTCATCATCCATCTCATTCTACACGGTTGAATCGCCTGAGTAGCCACTCCAACAGAATATGGGAGGGCCGAAGCCTCACATCTATTATAAACGTCGCAAAGCGTAACCAACCTCCTACCTCCGATATCACGATCCCCGCTTTCTCACACCAACCACACCCACACCCACATCTCGCCCAGCTATCCAATCGCACCGCCTAGACTCTATGATACTGCAAAGTCTCCCACGACAGCGGCACATGACCCCACGAGCAATGTTGATTCCCAAAATACGCGTATTTACAGTTCGCGCAGCGATAATAGAAGCATTTGACGACTTGCGTGCAAGAGACGATGGTGTCTTGAAAGCTTACGTAACGGGCTCCGCAGGCTCGTTCTTCTTGCGTGGAGAGGATGAAGTGTTGGCATCCGGGGGTGCCGTTGCTTAGATGGACTGTTGGCATGGCGGGTTGTCTGCGGGGCAAGGAGAGGGTTAGCATTATTTAGAGGGGCTTGGTGAAGGGACGTGAGGGGGGAGGGAGGCTCACAACCTGTATAGTATAGTAAGGTAAGATGTTTGGTGGAATGCTGTAGGAAAGGGTGTGTTTCGTTGTACGGGGGATAATTTGGGATAGCACAGACGTTTACTAGGATCATAGTACGATCAGGCTTTATATACTGGCACGAGAGAGAGAAATGAGGGGTCAGGCTACTGCCAAGTAATTATACGGACGAGGCTGAACAATCACATGCTCCTGTCTAGGGAGGGTGGTGGACGTGGCTCCAGTCGTGCGGAGTTGGGGTTTCATGATGAGGGTATAAACTTGATGATATAGAATTATTCTCTGGTGTTTAAGTCGAGAAGACCCTGCTTGTTGGTTGAGGTATAAATGATACCGTCAGGTGGGGTTTAAAGGGGTTCTACTCGTATATCTGATGTGCTCCACTTTCGGGGACTTTCTATTCTATAGTTGTTTCTATTTATTTCCGGTGCTTAGCTGACTCCCTATGTTGTAATTTATGTCTACCCATCGAATAAGCAAGAGTTATATAACCCAGTAACAAATTCCATCTCGACAGTGGCACAAGAGATGAAGCCGCATTAAGATTAAACTATTTAACCGCATTTAGGCTGTGGCTTCAACGTGGCTGACTGGACGGGAAGGCTTGTTCCCCACATCCCGTGTGACGGATACAGCAATTGTATGTAGATAATGTGAGGCGAGCAGGAGACAGGGGACATGGGCTGGCTGCTCCACGCACCGGAGGTGCACACTAGCCCTAATCAACACATTTGCCTTGTCAAAGGTATGGGGGTATTAAACAAAGTCAATGACAAGGGCATGGGAGGAGCCCTTTCTGTTGAGTACAATGAACAAACATGTCCTAATGCTCAGCAACGCAGTGAAAACGACGATATGCCGACCGACTCCGATAAACTTGCCTGACTAGGTGGATTACTGTTGAGTGATACGGCTACTGTTCGGACCTGCTCAGTGATACTCTGCTCTGTCATGGATAGCGAAAGAAAAAGAGAATGATGAAAAAGAATCAAAGAGATGATACAAATTAACTGAGGGATAGGTATTCAGAAGATTGCACATGAGCTGATAGTGAACAAGGCCGATATTTTGATCACCCTCACAGGTAATCGTCCTCGCAGAAATCATCAAAAATCCAATTCTCTTCTATTCTTCTTCTCTCCTCTGCTGTCTCGGCTGCAGCAATCGCATCCTTCTTTAATGTTCTTTCCCGTGCTTTGGCCTCCTCGTAGTAATCAACCGGGACCCAGCCCTCATTTCCAACACCAATAAGCTCTTGGCAAAGCTTGAATTGTTCATCTGCCTCAGCCTGTGCGTGAGCCAGCTTTAAGCATTCATGCGATTCAGCATCTGGATACACAAGCGGACAGGGTGTCTTGTTGCCATCGGTTACTTGTGTCCAATTTTTTGACAAGTTTATTAAACTTGATTTCAATGTCACGTTGTCACCTTCCCATGGATCGCTTGCGTAGTGATAAAGCCGTCGTCGGAGCGTGCTGTAATTATAAGCCAAAGCGTCATAGTGCTCGGGGTTCATCTTCGCTGTCGTCTTGACATAGAGATAGTGAAGCTGACGCTTACGAAAGAGTTCCGCCTGCTGATGCTGTTCTTCCAATTCTAACTGGTTGAAATTATTGGGCAGGGTGGGTTTCTGGAGAGATTCGGAAACATCATCACCGTAGTTTTGTAGACTGTTTGGGATCGCGCACTGCAAAAAAAGGGGAAGAACGGTGCTATGCTGCCAGTCAATCAATCCATTGATTTCCAGCTCATCGGAAACAAAGATATTGTTTGGTTGCAGATCGGGATGACGCAAAACTGGACGATGCAGGGCTGGATTACCGTGAGGGATGAGGCTCGGCGCAATCAGTAAATATTGCTGTAATGTAGCGATATAGTCAAGATGCGACTGTGGCTGGTAGTGGTAGGTCTCTCTACGAAGACGCTGAATCGGCTGAAGGGGTTGTCCAAATTTGGACAGGTAGGCAATCTCTTTAGTGGCCCCGGCAGTAAGGACTGCCAGACAGTCCTTATCTTCACGCAATCAACAACTGACGGCATTTTCATCTGTCAAGAGCGGGGGTAGTAGATACTTACACGGTCCACGCTCTACCGGTATATGTGCTCTTCTGCCATACCACAGCCCAAGCGACGTTTCCGGGCCAATACAGAAACGGGATTCTTCCGTTGGAGATTGACTTGGAACAATGACTCGACTGCTCTCTGGGAGGTCGGAGCAATAATAAAGGCTCCCACTTGCTGGAAACCTCAACGCAAACAGTTGCGATTCTAGTTGCACCAGGTTTGTAATTATTTTGGTCCGCTCTGCTTCGGACAAATCAAACCAGATGTCACCCAAGTTCCTTCCCTGGACAAACTCCATGAATATATATTCTGTTTCCGCTGGATTGTCTGGACTAGCCGCATACCCATAGATCTCGGGGACTGGGATATTATGTGAACGGAGAAAGTCCATCGTGGCCACTTCACTGGCAATGACCAATGAACTTGGCTGAGTCACTGTGTAAGGCACGCGGGCAACAAAGCGAAATCTATCCCGCATAGTGACCAAAAAGCTGCGGTTAAAACCCCCTTCGGCGAGTTTCTCGAACCCAACCACATCTTCTTCCCTTTGGTGCACGGATCGAGCCGCAAGGCGCTTGAGTTCCGGCACATTAAACACACGTTTCCTCTCCCGGTGCCTCAACGCGTCATTGTAGCTACCGATGTGGATCAGCCAAGGGGTTTAGGGCGAAAGGTCAGCGCCTAACATACATCCATCGCCCGGACGTGTACTCGAACAAACCTGAGGATTCGGACATGTCGTGGCCCGTGGAAAAACAACGTGCGACGGCAAATGGCTTCGGCTGGGACGGGCTGATGATGGGCTTGGAAGAACGAAATACATATGCTAACCGCATCCACGATGCCATGGCTGGCATGCGGCGAAGAAGAAGGAAGTCACGTCGTCGGGAAGGCAACGATCCCGGCGGTATTTAATGCCAGCGCGGCTTACGTAATAATGCATAGGGGCGTAACCCCATTCGGAGATGCACAGTGTAATGATGTAATGATACTGTATCATGACATCCCCCTCAACCCTCGACTGACGCGGCAGCCTCCTTCAGGCCCTCTTCCACATCCTCCTTGGATCCATCCTTCTTCACCAGTGCAGTGGCCATCACGGCATGGGTCCCACCATGGTTTTCCCGCCACCGTTTGATTGTTGATGGAACCTTTCCAGCATTGGGCTGCATCTGAAATTTGTGGTACACAACATCCGCATCATCATCCGTGACCTCGCCGTCATAATCCCATCGAACCCCAAGCCGTTCTTGTTCCGCCTGCCCTTTCGGAAAGGCAGTCTTTCCCGGTCCCGCAGTCGGGTTGGTGAACTTTTTCCAGGCATTGCCTTCGACGGCTTTACCCACTGCGCTTTTCAGGGCTTTCTGCATGATGAAGGGCAAGCCTATAGAAGGAGACGGTTAACAAGCTGACGGGGGGATATGCCTGGCAGGTAGAACCCCTACCTAGCAACCGTTCTTTCACTGTTGGTATTGGGGATGGCGTAGACGGAGCTTTTTGCTGGCAGTCTTTCAGGGAGGGTGAAATTTGAGATGGGAAAGCTTCAGCCTTGGAAGGACCGATACGATGGGGGATGGACAGGATACTCCATATTTAGACTCGTTGCCCTCACTTTGGTCAGCCTTGTCAAATGAGGAAGCGTCAAATGCTGCCCCATCATTGGCGTTACAATCGACCCTCTAGTACAGCACATCACATCACCGGAGCCCGTGCTGGCAGGTCAGTGCGACCAATGACAGCAATGGCCATGCCTATCAGCCTCGAGCGGGGTTGCATTGCCACTGTAATTGGGGGGGAGACCCGGGACGGACCGCTACGGCTGGACACTAGGACTGTCCATCCGGAGGCATCCAATCTATCGCAGCTGGCGCCATACGAATATCACGGACACAGGGCTACTATGCTCCGCCATTTGTATTGTGAGGTAAAATACCATGCAGGGATTTTCTTGACCACAACTCTACCACCAGGAACTGCAAAGTCTTCTGAATATATCTATTTCTCGAGTGGTTTGGAGCTACAGTGCTATTTTCATAGTTAAGAGGCTGGGTCATCCGCGTCGCGACAAGTACCCAATTTGCAGGAGTCGAACCAGCAAATCTATTCAGATGTTGCTTTAGTTTCCATCCTACCTTTACGTATTTTATCGACTTGTGGATTGCGTAGTACCTGCCAGCACGCAGCACATTTTCAGTTTTGATGCTACTCCGAGAAACTATTGCAGGTGATAAAACGGGAAAATAATAAATACTAGATAAACTTGAGTAAAATACATGTAAGATAAGATGTCTGGCCCATGTGCACCAAGATTTG
>KV907495.1:688126-746433 GCA_001990825.1 Aspergillus carbonarius ITEM 5010
AAGGAAAATACATAAAGCAATTGCGGATCATAATAAGGGCTAATTGTTGAACTGATGAATGATGGCTGTCCGGTATTCGTATATGAACCTGAGACCATTCGATGGTTACCAGAAAATTGCAGGACCGAGATATTACAAAGCGGAGCCATAATCTTCTACTAAGCAGCCCCATGAGTAATGGGAGCATCGGTATCCCTCCCGTCCGGCATCCCTCTTGCAATTTCGGAACCGTGGTTCGCATAAGCTTGCGGTGAACGTTTCTAAGCTGAGGACTAAATCCCTATGACGTACATAATTTCCTGAATAGAGGAAAGCTGGGGTTTAGCGCCTATATTTACATCAGCTTTGGTTGAAAAGCTACCAAGATCCATTCCGACTCGCACGTGCATAATTGATATTGGCAACGCTACCGAAGTTAAAAGATTGGTGAATTGCAATCAATTCGCAAGTAGACACACGGGGACGAAGATATCGACTTATTTTGGATTTTTCAACAAGTTCTAGACTTCAATTGTAGGAGATCTATCAAGTTATGTTTCTGGTGACAAAGATGCACTGTTTTCGGCATGCTTTTTGGGGGTGTAACTATAGGGCTTGACAGAGGACTGAAAGTAGCAAGCTTCTATTTCCCTCGAAAGGAAGAATTACGCAAAGCTATCAATATATAGTGAGGATTGTGTAGAAAGCAAAAGGTACCTAGCAAAAGAGATATAAATCAACCACAACGGATAAAGATTGCACGAAACTCGAACATCCGACGCCATGCCCGAGCATATATCATGCCCTGACCGCCTGCAATCTCTCCATCTCCTGAATCATCGGACTCGCCTTCCGAATACGATGTCCATAGAAGTAGAAAACCACCGGAATGGAGATGCATGCTGTTTCCAGCAACCCCAGTAGAGTACCAGCCCAATTCAGCCCCAGGGTGGCATACATCGACGGGCCCGCCAGTGGTAGACACGCGCCCAGAAGACTGCGAAAGAACATATTGCCAGCCAGGGCCGAAGCCGTGTAGATGCCGTACGAGCGGGCCATATAGTTACTGGAATAGATGAAGACACAGGCAGTGCCCGCCCCGAAAGGGACGCCCGCCAGGATGGGAACGATCCAGTGTACGTTTGGCGTGCATGTCCAGGCGAACCATAGCTGGCCCACAGCCACGAGGGTGGCACCCAGGATCACAACACTGGCCATTGCCTCCGGGGGTACCATACCAGTGGCCGGGTCTTTGCGGTGACTATTGATAACTATGCGGAACAATGGCTCGCATGCTATCGTCAGCAAGACGCCGCAGCCGATGCCGATGAAGGAGAGACCCCCAATGCCGGGGGACCAGCCTCGTTCGGTTTGGAAGGCGATGGGGTAGGCGACGAAACAGAGATAGAGACCGCCATAGACGATGGCGACGTAGATGTCCCAGAAGATGCTACAATTGATTAGTCGGGTGAATTCCGCCTCGGGTTCATGGTTGCGGAGCGGAGAACAGAAGCAAGTCCCAGAGAAAGGAGGTTAACTGACCAAATTGGCTCGGTAAAGAGCATCACGAACGGTCGACTGAGGCCAATTTTCAGCTGCTTAGAAAGGTCCTCGGCGCTGTCATACTGGGTCCACCATTTCGGATCCGATGTCTCCTTTCTGATACTCGCTGCTCGTTTGCGGAGGATAACCGGGGCGTAGGTCTCCGGGATGAAATACATCAGGGCGAGCACAGCACCGCCGACAATGAAAACAAGCCAATTCGTCCACCGCCAGCCCAGATACTCGAACACAAAGCCGCCAATAATGGGACCATAGACGGGGCCATTGGTCGGTCCGATCGACCAGATCCCGAGCGCAAACGCTCGATGTTGATCGGAGACAATGTCATTCACCGAGGCAGGGGAGTTACCCATGATTGCGCTCCCGAAGAGGCCTCCGAAGAACCTGCTAATGAGGATGGCTTCGATATTGTGGGCTAACGCGCTCGGCAGGATGAGAATGAGAAAGATAGTCATAGACACCAAGTATACTGGCCGTCGACCGACAATTTCGCTCAGGGGGGCAAATATAATCGTGCCGATGGCCATGCCGAGCAGGTAGGTAAAGACCCCCAAGAGACCGACCATCTTCGATATATGGAATTCCTCTTCTAGCCCCGGGATACCGGAGGTGTATAGAGTGCTGAATAAACTGATCACAGTCGCTCCCAAACTCATGGTGACGACGCTGACTGCTTTGTACCATAGCGGCCAGAGACGAGGATTTTCGGGATCTTCAGGCTTCCAGAAGACTTCATAATGTGGAGGATGGCTCAAACTAGGCAGCTTAGAGATGGTGGGTTGAAGCGTGTTAGCAGTCGTACCTTGTGCATCGGCCGTATAACTGCGAGTCATGTCGAGCTCGTGAACTGACATGACTGCAGACTTTGTGAAGAAGAGAGAGAGAGAGAGAGAAAGGAATTGTGTCAGAACCGACTCCAGAACGAATCAGGGACGAGGCCAGCAGAGAGCCGACTTGAAAGAAGTGAAACCCTAAGTCCAGTTTATCCCGGCTATATAATTTGCCAAGTGGGATGCCGAAGCCGGATAGGCTGACTAAGGGCCCGGGGCAAGTAATGATTTCCCCTCGGCCTCCCTCTTCGCACTTCAGTCCATCTTGGAAGCAGCAAGAGACGAACAACCCACCATGCCACCCCGCTCGGAGGCCGAATCTTCCCGGGCTTCGTTTCGGTGCAGCTACCCCGGATGCAGGGCGACGTATCAACGTAAAGAACACTTGACCCGTCACCGGGCACGGCATGACGATCAGGGCAAACGTTTCTCCTGCCCTCACTGCGACAGCGTCCTAGCCAGAAGGAAGGGCCATGGCAATCCCCACAGTTAGTTCCTGCGAGCACTAACTATTAGCAGTGATCTCTTACGCCGCCATGTCCAAAACTACCATCCCAGCCAGGAGCCCCCGGCGTCTCGCGCTCAAAAGGCCTGTCGAGCGTGCCATATTCGAAAAGAACGCTGTGACGGGGGTTCTCCATGTGATCGATGCCAACGGCGAAGTATTGTCTGCTCGCGGACTGGTCAAGCAACAGTTCGTGAAGAAGATAACCCACCAGACACACATGAGCTCTTCGACATCGTGCCTCGGTGGTTCGCGCAAGATTTTATCGACACGTACTTTGACGAGTTTCATCCAGCATGGCCTTTTCTGCATCGAAGGACCTTCAATGTGTCCAAAGAACCTTGCATTCTCCTTCAATCCATGGTAATGATGGGGTTGTGGATCAAAGGCGACCGCGACACCGCGATGACATTCCACCGCAAATTGCTGTCGGCGGTTCAAGAACAAAAGGTACGTAATAACCGAACTGATAATGATATTCTTTGCCCCAACTTTATTCTAGTTGCTGATTTTGCCTTCCCACAGAGTGTATGGTATGCCTCTAAACTGATGCCACCCCGGGATAAAGACCATAACGACAACGACAATCACACGCCTTGGCCCATTGCGACCTACCAGGGTATCCTTCTGCAGCTGATCTTCGCTGCCCTGGTGGCCAAGCAGGAGAGCACACTAGATCTTAACCTCCGTTGCCAACTCCCAGGCCCGCAATATGAACTGTTGATCTCGCTGGTGGCCACCTGTCGGCGGCGCGGCATATTCTCGTATCCGAACATGCTCATGCAGTACGATGCCACTGCCCCGATTGCACTCATCTGGGTGGGTGTGGAAGAGATTAAACGATTTGGACTAGCGCTCTACAAACTTTGTCGTCTCTGCGGGCGCAGCGATTTGCCACCCGACAGACATGAGAATGATAGAAGTGAACTTCTCACCCTGGCCGATTTGGACTTTTGCCTACCGGATAGCGACGCCATGTGGGAAGGTGCTCCGGCGACGATGGAAGAGGCTCGAAGCCTTGCTGTGGGACAGACATGCAGAGATAATCGAAACCCAGATGGCTGGATTTCGCAGTCGTCGGGCAAATTGTACGATGCTGGTGTCCGATTTGACTGGATCTAATAACCTATAAACTGGTATGTATTTTGATAGCTTGATCCTTGATACATATAGTACCTCTCTAACCCTCACCCCCGGACTACCCACAATCCCACCTCCACAACAAAGAACCATCTACTCCCCAAGCAACCCCCTCATCCTCCAACCATACATCCGTGCCTTGAACTCCTGCATCGGCGTTACAACCTTCTCCCAGTATCGACCTCTCTCCACCAAAAACTCCTCCCTCCCGAACCCCCCCCCCCCCCCCTCGGACAGCAACACCAGCATCCACATCCCAGCCATACTTCAAATAAATCTCCTTCACCCACCGAATCACCCTCCATTCCGCGTAGAACGCATGCCAAACCATTTGTTCCGACTGACGATAATGTACGGGTGGCTCACCCCGCGACTGCGCATAAATGTCCATGTTCTGTTCAACCCCATCACGCGTGGGAAGCCAATCGAGGGGTTTGAATTTGTTCATGTAGGCCGCCATAACCTGCGAGGGTGGCGCTCCGGGGATGAGCATGGGATCGTCATCGTCGTGTTGTGAACACCAAGATCTCATGAGTTCTGATTATCGTGTCAGTTACCTAGCAGTACCTAGACTGAGGCCATGTAGCCTAATCAAAGGACACCAAGACACAGAGAGAAAAGATAACCCGTCTCCACATCAGACAATAACACCTTCCCGCCCCCAACATTATACCTAAACGCAATCATAGACGGCAGGAGGTATTCATCAGGCCATTTCTCCCTCCAAGTCCTGAATGTCTCTTCATGGTAATCGGCCCTCAGATAGTTAATGGGATAATCGCTCGGTATAATCTGCATCTCATGATCCGGGACATCGAGATACGGTACTTGGTATAACACGTCGATAGCAGCGTCAGAGTAGCCGGCTGATCGGGCGGCCGTGGTATTGAGAGCATTGGTGGGGTGCCGGGCTGTGGTGGGGTCGGGTGCTAGGATTTTGTTCTTGTCGAAGGCTGGGAGGTCAGCAAAGGGGGTGTAGAAGGTATTGAGGGTGTGGATTAGGTTGAGGTGCTGGGGGGGCATGGTGGTTACTATATAAGGATGGGTGGAGTGGGGGTTGGGGTTCGGTTATTTATAGGTGGTGTGCTGAACTAGTGTGGGTGGTTGGATTAATTGTTCGTGTGTGCTTGGTTCGTGGTTGTGCATTGGCGTGTTGATTGAATTGATATATTGAATAATCTACCATCCTTATTATAGTATCGAACAAGTACCCTTCATATTCCATCCAGGCGCACGCATTATGAATTAACTCCACTAGACATGATTTAATATAAGTGAACAATCAAATCCTCTCTGAGATCTTCTGCCACATGCTCTTCTCCGCGACCTGCACAACAATCAGTCAGCTAACACTCACAACATCATAAAGGTATAAACCCACCTGATCCTGCTCATCAACCTCCATAACGGCCGAACTTCCCGTCACAAAGTCCTGTTCAGCTAGCGGGATGATACCGGATTTATACCGGATCTTGTACCCAACGAAGAGCACGACAAACAATAGAATCGGGAAGTAAGTCGTAATAAACGAGGAGACATCAAAGGTGTGAACTGTTGAATACCATTAGCAAAGCTCCACACAATCTGGAATAGAATGTTATAACGTACTGAATGCAGTGAATCCACCGAAAATAATCACCATGAGACAGATGCATATTCCATCTGGAGAAGATTGTCAGCTAATTGTATTCCAGTCAGAGACCATTGAAAAACGTACAGTACGACAGATAGGGCTGGAACGGAGCCCGATATGGCAGTGTACTCCGATCAATGCCCTGCACTTTGAGACCCTTGTGCCAGCGGATGCTCGTCCAGAGAATACCAGCCCAGGAAATCATACCGCAGATGGCGGTCATATTGGAGACTTCATCGCCAGTTAGTTATTGGAATCTCCATGACAGTAAGAGGAAACGTACAGTAGCCGAATACAGTACCCGCCTTACCCTGGCTGGCAGCCATGAAGGAAAGGAGAGAGAAGGAGCCACAGAACAGCACGCAAACCCAAGGAAGCCCGTCCTTTCTGGTCTTGAGGAAGACGCGTGGTGCCTGGCCACGCGCTGCAAGTCCGTACAATGCCCGTGAGGAGACGAAGAGATCGGCGCAGCCGGCGGACCAGGCGCTGGTGAGTAGGGCGGCGTTGATGATGGAGGGGAGGACATTGATGCCGGCGTTCTGCGATGGTTAGTAACCTCGAGAGGTAGATGGGATGGGAAAGTACCTTGATCGCAATGACAAAAGGACTTTTGGCAGCGGTGGAGGAGAGGTTCAGGGATGGGTCTGAAGGGGAGACGAGAATGCCGATCTAGGTGATGTTAACCAGATGTTCGTGAATGGCAAAAGGTTGGCCTACCAGGAAGGCACTGCAGATGTAGACTAGTCGAGTTAGTAGTGGAAGAGAATATCAGAGCCAGATACATACACAGCACAAGTCTGATCCAGACACTCTTGATAGCGCGAGGGACGTTCTTTGCAGGCTGCGACAGTCAGTTTAGATCTTAGACGAGTGGAGGGTACCTACAGAAGCAGTCTCCGCAGCGGCAATGGCAGTGATTTCCGTTCCAATAAAGGCGAACGCGGCGTCAATGAGCACTGTCGACGTGAGCATATTTCCGTAATAGAAGAGGCCATGGCAACGTACCAGCGAAAAAGCCAAGGAATCGCCCTTTTGCACCAGCTGCGACTGTCAGTATGAGCCACACAAGGTTGGTGGTAACATACCAATCCCAGCATATTGCACGAAACCCCCAGTTTCATTCCAGAACTTGAACCCAATCGCCTCATGGTTGGGGCCCCCTCCGGCAGAGATGATGATGCCAGTGATGATAAGTCCGAGAATTGTAAGGACCTAATCTGTTAGAAGCATTCCCCAAGAAGTGCTAGAAGCATACCTTGATCGAGCAAAACCAGAACTCCATTTCACCAAATATCTTGGTACCGCCCACATTGATCAACCACTACACATATCAGCAGGGAACCTATACAGCAACCAATAAAAATACATACCACAACCAGAAGCATCAAACCAACCCACAGGGCATTATTACAAATTCCAGTGGTGCACGTCGAGTCTACCTGGCCGGCAGGCGTCCAGTACGTGATAAGAACCGCAGCAGCTGATATTTCCGCCGGTAGAACGATGATATAGTTGTAGACATACAACACGCCCATGGCAAATCCTAGCTCAGGCGAGACGAAGCGACCGGCGAGTGCGAATTGCCCACCAGGAATGGGGAACTGGGAGACCATTTCTCCAAGGGCGACCTACACGATTAGCAGTTGAAGGAATAATGGCAGGGTAACGAACCATGACAGCGTACAGCAGTGATGCCATAAGGCAGTACGCAATGAGTAGACCAGCTGGACCGCCATTCTCAAGGTCACTAGCTGTACCTAGGAAAAGACCCGTTCCCTAGACGGGTTAGAGCGTGATGGGTGGTAGATCAGGTTCGCGACTTACGATAACGCCACCAAGGGCAATCATCTGACTGCTACAAGTTAGACTTGTCCATCATCCGACCTGTAGACTTACATATGACGGGGCTACACAGTCAGTACACATTCCAATAAGAAGAACTGAGAACACACCTTGAGCTTTCGCTGCAGGCCAACCTGCAGATCATCGCGGCATTCCACCGTGCCCGTGTCCACGGGAACCTCGTCGGCATAGGGCGTTTTCTGGTCCTGGACCTGTCAGCAAGCTCCCACCGGAGGATTGATGCCGTACCTTTTCGTCGTGCATGATGGCGTGCATGAGTCCTGGAAAGTGCCGGTCATGGGGCATATTTAGATTATCTGGAGCACTGCAGACCAGATAACAACCCGGCAGCTGATAAGGTGGAGCTTATCTGATAGCCCGCTGGTGGAGACTGATAAACCATCGGCTGCAGCGGGATCTGGCCGATACCGCCGATGCCGCCGAGATAGTGAAATACCAATCACGTCCGCCACAGAATGGCAACCAGCTACGGATTGAACAGTGAGACAGACACCATGGCACAAGCAACAACCCGCACATTGAAGCCCGGGGTTTATGCCCCATTACCGACCTTTTTCGATGAGAATCAGGAACTCGATTATGGCAGCTACAAGAAACATTTGCTGAGTATGACCCCACCCAGCTCTATTGGATCTGGCTAATGATTAGACCTGGCCACCAAGGGAATGGGTATGTCACTCCATATCCCCGCATTCAATATCAATACTAACCCCAACAGTCCCTGTGTGTGCCGGCTCCCTAGGAGAAGCAGTTCACTTGGTACGGCCCCTCCATCCGCCACAAACCCCGCTAACCCACAATAGAGCTTCGATGAGCGTACCTCCTTAATCCGCTTCATCCGCGCCACGCTCGACGAAGCCGACCTCCATGAAACCCCCATCGTGGCTGGTGTCGGAGGCCTCAGCACACGCGAGACCATCTCGCTGGCCCGCGCAGCCGCCGAAGCAGGAGCGTACGTTACGTTCATCCCCGTGTCAACTCCACACCTATACTAACCCCCCCCCGAGTGACGTCGGCATGGTAATCCTCCCAGCCTACTACGCAGCCAGTCTCAACACCGACCACAACCAAATTATCCAATACTACATCGACATCTGCGAAGCATCTCCCGTACCCTCCCCTCCCCTGCCCCCACCACCCCACCCACCCACTTGTCTAACCCCCCCAGATCCCAATCCTACTATACAACTTCCCCTCCAACGCCGGCGGCCTCGACATGTCCTCCTCCACCATCCAATCCATCATGGAACGATCGCCAAATCTCTGCGGAGTCAAACTCACGTTAGCCTTCCCCCTTTCCCTCCCCACCCCACACCAGCGCTAATATAAACACAGCTGCGGCGGAAGCATCCCCAAACTGCTCCGCCTAAACTCCGCCCTCAAATCCAATCCCGAACTCAATACTTCCCGCCGCTTCCCCTTCCTGCTTCTCGACGGCCTTATCGCAGACCTTACACCCTGGATGCTATCCGGTGGACACGGGACCGTAAGCGGGATACCGAATTTCGCACCCGCTACGGCGATGAGGCTTTGGGAGTTGGTTAATCGGAAGGAGTTGAGTGAGGAGGAGGTATTGGAACGGGAGAGGTTGCAGGGGGTGGTGGGGAGGGCGGATGTGGTTGCTGTTCCGGGGGGAGTTAGAGGGATGAGTAAGTTTTCTGTTTTTCTTTTAGTTTTGCAGGGTATGGTGTGGATGCGTGGAGAGCGGTGGCTAATACGTTAATTGCAGAGTATGTGTTGAATAAGGTACATGGGTATGGGATGGATCCGAGGAGACCGTTGTTGCCGTTGGGGGAGAAAGAGGGGGAGGAGTTTCTAGGTGCATTGGGGGAGTTGTTGGAGGTGGAGAGGGAGATGAGTGGGGGGTATTAAGGTATTAGTTGCATGGTTTGGTATATTTATCATTGGGGCATTTTAGAGAAGATGTTTCTAATTTTGTTGCATGGTGTTTATATTGAATTGAGGGATAAAGCATCGACCACTAGTAATTCTAGTAAGCAACTTATGTAACTACTTGATTCTTCCTCATCTTGGAATTACCCAGTTTTATGTATACTTGATAATTTGATAGTAAAAAATACCAATAATATTTAAACCCACAGCACTTGAAATATAAATATACCTATAAACCAATCAAACCACAACCCCAAACGCATCCACCCCATCATCCACAACCGTCGACCTCCTCACATCCCTCGCCGTCATACTGTCCGTATACGGATTCGCCCGATGCATCGACTGCCTGTTTTTATCAATCAGCACTCTCCTCTGACCTCCCTCATATATCATCCCACTCACCGATTATCCCACCAAACCATATCCCCTCCCCTCAACCACTCCATACTAAACACATACTCCGGCTTCGTACAATGCTCAATCAGCTCCCAAATCAACTTCTGACTCTCTTCCACCTCCCACCCCACAATCCGTTTCGCATGTGCCGCCAGATACAGCGTTTTGCGTCCGTCCGGGGCTATCTGCACTAGTTTATGGAAAGCGGGTGGTTTTGCGGCGAGTTCGTGGGGGAGTGGTGAGCCGTAGATTATGGGGGAGGCGAGTTTGCGGGAGTGCCATAGACTATTCACGTTTTTGTTAGGTGGGGATTGGATGCGGCGGGGACGGGAAAGGGAGAGGGGAGGGGGTGGTTACTCGTGTTCCACGATGAGATCTTCCAGCTGGGATTTCTTTTCGGGTGGGAGATCGGAGTACGCGCGGCGTGTATCGGCGAAATGTGTCCAGGAGCCACCATGGACGGGGTTCCCGTGGGAGAGAAGGAGGGAATATTTGGAGCGTTGTTTGTGGTAGGACGAGTCCTGGGGTTGTTAGGGTTGAGATTGGGGGATGGGAGGAAGTAGGGGGTGGAGGTACCGTGTGCCAGAGGGCATTGCCTAGACTGTGGTGCCAGCGACGACTGTCGCGTTTGACGAGGGAGCCGTCGAGTTCGATGCTGAGACTAGGTATTAGGGGAAGATGCGATGAAGAGCACGGGGTACTCACTTTCCCACATCGAATAGGAGAGGCTCCCCTAGACGATCATTTTCTCGACCGTAAAAGAACGGGTTGATCTCCAATTTCTCGCCCAGTTGCTGGGAAAAGGCGATGTGGCGGGCATTGTCGAGCCCTGTTTCGCGGAATATGAGCACTGCGTACCGGTCTTGTAGGGAGATTAACTGGGGTGGTCAGTAGGAATATTAATGATATCGGAGGAGATCTACCTGCTTGACCAGCTCATCCGGAACTGGTTTCTTCCAATCCACACCAAATATCTCTGCTCCAAACGACGAGTCTGACGATTGCAGCACCGGCCGGATGGTCAAGCTGCCCTCTTGGAGGGACGGCAAAGGATCCGTGCGCGGACAGGTCGTATCATAGGTACGAATATGGATATGAGCGAGCGGGTTTGCCATGATATCAGTCTCTCGATATAATTAAACTTCTATGACGCGAGCAACTGACCGTATCTCCATCCCTTGGGTTCTTTTATCTGTCTATCAGTCCCCGCACGGGGTCCAGACCGTCGGCCCGCAGCCGACAATGCCGATCCGATATCAACCCGGTGGCCGATAACAGCGATAGATAAGTAGTCATTACCCTACTCCACCATCGATAACCTGCCAAGTCACGACCGCATCATGAACCCCATTCTCATTGCTGCCGGTCCCTACCAATTCCTGGCCACCTTTGAGGCCGCGGCCCCGAAGACCGTGGCTGTCTTCCGCAGTCTGCTGCCGTATCGGAAACAGCTCATCCATGTCCGTTGGAGCGGGGAAGGACTCTGGGTGCCCCTGGGAGAGACGGATTTTGGTCTGCCATGGGAAAATCACACGGCGCATCCTGGGGCGGGGCAGATTCTGCTATATCCCGGGGGCATATCGGAGACGGAGATCTTGTTTTGCTACGGAGGGGTTGCGTTCGCCAGCAAAATGGGGGCCCTGGCGGCGAATCATTTTTTGACTGTGGTCGAGGGCCAGGAACATCTACGAGCCTTGGGAGAGTTGGTGTTGTGGAAGGGGGCGCAGGACGTGCTCTTTGAGGAGGCCACGGAGGAAAAGTATGTATTATCATTCCGGTATGAGGTGTATGAGGGGCTAATTAGGGGTGAATAGGATCCGTCAATTTCGCATGGCTCGTGCCAAGCTGTGATCACTCCTCGTAAAGATTGATGTCGATATTCCAATAGTCCCCAGGGTCCAGGAGGGTGCCGGGCCATTCGAACCCCGCCTCGTTCATTTGATCCAGCACGGATTGCAGCGCGAGCTCGTCGACGACGGGCCCTTCGTGCCCGGTGGGGGCCAGCACCAGTGCGGTTGCGTTGTGGACGATGGTGCGAAAGTCGCGTGCTGGGTGGAAAGCGGATGATGCGCCAACCGCATCGAAGAGGTCGCGGGCCAGACGCAGGAGGCGGGAGATGATCGATCCGGGCGTTGGAGGGAGCAAGGGTTGACCAATGGTGCAAACTCGCATGTCACCTAGTGCTGATTAGCTCTGCTAGATAACGAAAGGAGGAATGATATACCGTCAATTACACCTCGGATGTAGCACAGCACCAGAAAGGTGACGGCAAAAGTATGCGAGATCCACGTCGAGTCCACTGCGTAGCGGAGGCGCTGGACAGCGGTTGGGTCAACTTCAAGTTCCTGGTCCGGGAAACTTGCGCCGCCTCGTGGATGCAGTTGCCAGATGTAGTCCGCGGAATTGGTGGACAGCGACAGTAGGATCTGCGCCGCCGCTGTCAGGCTTGTCACGATCAAGGGTGCCAACGAGGGGACCAATAAGGGCGAGTGTGGCCGTGATGCAGAAAGAATGGGAGCTAGGGCAGCGCTATTGAGGGCCAGTCGATACCACTAATTCGTCAGCCGATGTAGGAATCATATGGGGCGAAGGTTCCGTACCCTCACGGACGTAAAAGGGAGCTGGTTATGCTGCGACTCCGTATGCGCGAGGCGCCCCATCCAGGACCTGTCGGACCATTAGTGATGATCGCGAAATTCGAAGCCAAGCTTACTCTTCCCACTCATCAAATGAAACGTTCAGCTGTCGCAGCCCCTCCACGTTCAATTGACGCCCAGACACGTCTCCATAGCGTCGCATCGTTCGATGCACCAGTGCCACCAGCTCTACAAGCCCGGCAACACGCAAGTCAGCCGGTTGGTGGGCCAAGCGATGGGTACCAAACCGTCGGGCGAGCTGTCCAGACACTGTCGGATCCAGAGACGCGGGCAACCCCGAGGTTAACATTAGGTTGAAATCGCATGTGAGTAGATTGTACCAAACACGCAAGCGGGCAACTTCATCAGGTGACACGGCGGCCGTCGAACTCGGGGCAAATGGCTGGAGGCATTTCTGATCCAATCCAAGAAAAAGAGCATATCGCACTGCAAGGCCGAGGACGGCCCAGGCACTGATTTCGTTGTACCGGCTTTTGGGGGGGTGATCGTCATCGGCTGTATACGGCATCCATTGCGCATAGAGAAGGAGCACACGGATAGAGTCCAGGGTCACATCGGATAGCGTGGGCCGCAACAACAGTCTGGAAACCGCTTGATCAAGAAGCGCAGTGAGGGTAAAATTCCTGCCCGGCCATGTGTCTTAGCTTTGAATGATTGGGTGGTTGGAAATGGCGTACTGTTCCGGATTGCAGATTTGAAAACGCATTCCCACAGAGCAGATAGCTAGAAAAAGCACTGGGGCTGTTCGTCGCAGATCCCGCCATGAATGGCGCATCTCATCCCCTAGAAATGGGGCCCATGGATGACAATGATTGAAGAATCTGTACGTCAGCTCCATGCCACAGAGGTCATCGGCAGCACATACAGTATTATGGCACTTTCTGCGTCTTCCATGGAGACAACTCCGCGCGCAACAGGATCAAAGCCCGCTCGGGAGTCGGTCTTGGCTAATGCTCCCAGAGAGCGCAGCGTAGCAATGGGAGGCCCTAGATCGATGCCATCCATGCTAAAGCCGGGGGAATGCGATGCAGCGGCTATCGAGGGGTCGGGACGGTTGGGGGTCTCGGCGGGCACCTGAAGGTGAACTGTAGCGGGTGCATCAGGTCTTTGCGCGTGTCTCTCAAGCTGCGCTATGCGGGTTTCATGTTGATTGATCCTAAGCCGTCAGTTTGGTACCGCCACATGGACGTGTTGTGCATACTGGTGGTGGAGTTCCACAACCAACTGGGCCATGCGCGATGGACCCGGCTCCTCTTCAAATGCCACTACCCGCGCGTTCTGAAAGGAGCATGTGATGGCCTGTTGTTTACACCGCCGACAAGGTGCTTGAGGCCCATCTGGCTCAGGGGAACAGCGCTGCTTCCGGGCGCGGCACTGCAGACAGGCGCGCGCAGTGCGGCGAGCTTTGGCTGGGGGGATGCCAGTCACCCTGCCGCCTTGCATCAGTAATTATTCCAGGGAGAGAAATGTGATCGCACCTACTGGTCCAACGGTCGTTTCTCCATGGGGGTTGTTCTGGGGGTGGTGTTCGGCTTTGGGACCATCGGTTGGATCGGCGAGATAAGCTCTCCACGTATCAAATTGCTCCATCGCGATCCCCACCAGTTGACCTTATCGCGACGACCACATTGACAAGTTCATCCAAGAAAACCCATCGCGTCGTGGGTGCCATACTCGTATTTGGCGTGGAGCTGTCTGGTGTCTTGTGTATCTTTGATGCCGCACTTCATTCACAGCTTGCCGGAGGCATTCACGAGGAGTTAAGCATAGTACCTGGTGGTTATGCAGCCCATTGCTGACAAAATAGCCGACATAAAGTTATGCATCCACGCTGTGGCCTGATTGATGCCTGGCCGAGCGTCCGGCTGCCGCTCTTCCGGTGATCGCGTCTTCCACTGCCTCTTCTTCTTCTTCTTCTTCTTCTTCTTCGATCTAACTTCCCTCAACAATACCAACCCAACAAGTCACAATCATCGCATGAGCTTTACTTTGATGTCCTCCATTTCAACCCACCTGTGGTCCAATACTGTGTGCCTTAGTTTGACGCTCTGGACGAACGATCAGATAGTCCCTCTGCGCCCCGCGCAGGGTGGGCCACTCTAAATTAGCAGTCGGCAGCGCCGGGAGCAGCTCTTAAGAGCTGAACCATCATGAGGTCTATCCGGTCTAGATCATACACTATCCCCAGGGTATTTTAATGTGCAGAATGACCTGTGGGGCTGCCTGCTCGCTCCGGTGGGGATGTCCAACGGTGACGGGGAATTCATTACATGCCAGTCTGGTTGATGAGGGTCTCTAGATGCTGACAGACATAGCCCTAACGATTCCTAGGTACGTGTATAGTGGTGTTGAGTTTCACTTGTTGCATCGCCTGCGCGATTATATGAGCTGATGTATTGTAGCGGTCATGGTGAGCGACTGAGACGCATCATTCCACGCCCCCAGGACATGCAGCCGGGAGGGGGTGGCAACATCCAGGTTACATTCGTTCCAGTTGGCGTGCTTATCTTCCGGGGTTCTTTACATTGTCCTGGCAGGAAACATAATCGAACTACATGTGTGCTGCATGGTCGTCATGCAAACAAATGCATGCAATTTCGACGAGTGGCGGCGTGGCGATCAATGTAACCTATGGGTCTGATCGCATTGATCAATCTCTCCGGCACAATGCGCCCATGGCGAGACCGTCGACATCTGGGGAGGGACCAGCTTTTCAGCTGAGGGGGTCTTGCATTAGCCGCCGCCGGGCGCCAGGGGCACGACCGGACAGCCATCCAATGAGATGCTCGGAATATACTCACCATCCAACATGCCCATAACACCGCATATCCACATCAGCCAGCCTCTCTCAACCGGCGAGGCCGACAATTGTCCAGACGGCCAGGCTAGGCCTGTTCGTGGGAGCAAGAATTGTTTCTGCGATGGCAACGTCGGGCCATGCAGCTGCTCAACTTGGCTGTCAACGGCGCCCTGCCACCAACATATAAAGACCATTGTCTTTCCGACAAAGATCGAGAAACAACCTGAGCAACAGGATCGCAAGAACAAGTGCAATCCATCTTCACTTTCTTCCTACAACTTCAGTTCAAATCCCCCCCTGTTTATCCCACCATGAGTCAAGGTCCAGCCCAAGCATCGTACCTGTCGAGCTCCAAATATGGGTACGACTTTGTCGTCTCCACGACTCAGGCCTCAATCAACTCGGACCTGCTGGCCTTCCTCGATCAGGAAGATATGCCTGAGCTCTATCTATGCTTCCTCGCGGATCCGACTACTGGAGACCCTACCGAGCAGATCTCCCTCGATGACCTCAAGACACAGACGGGTGGCATTGACCCGTTTCAGATCCCTGCCGACACCCCCTATAATGACGACCAGATTACCGCCCTCACCCAGGCGCGCTTCATCATCGGAATCCGAATTCAGATGGGCCTACCACGAAATGTCGAGCCCAAATCGCTGCAGCCGGTTACCCTAGGGGACGATGCCAGGCGGGTGGGCTTCCGCATGTATTGCCGGGAGCTGGACGTCATCCAGAACACGCCCGCCAACGGCTGGGGCAGTACTGGAGCCTGGAACGTTTGGAGTCAGCCGAGTGACGAGGCATGGTCGCTCGAAACCGAGGTCAACTTGGTCACGCAGGACCTGGACAAGGATCTGGATACTCCCTACCTGAACAACAACCCTGACCTCAAGGCGCAGCTGGAGAGTCAGCTTGAGAACCTGTCCGGTACTGCGTTTAGCCTCCAGCAACTACTCTATGACCTGGATAGCGCCGTGCTGCAGTCGGTCCCGACTTTTGGGAATATCCCCCCTGGCAATGCGCTAGACAAGGCTCAGGATGCCTTCACCCAGATCTATAGTAAGAATGCAACGGAGAAGGGGCTGCCCCTTCTGTCCATTCAGGCTGTTGTGCAGACCGATGATAACTCCACCCTAACACTGACGGACCTCGAGCGCCAGATTAATCCCAACTCAGAGGACACGCGCGTATCCACCCTCGATTATCTCTGCGCAGTCGATGGGAAGACCCTGCCAACCGCGACAGCTTTTGGCTGGAACTGGGTGGCACCCGACGAGGTCAACAGTGAGAGCGGCGTCATGGCAATCAACCGGAACACCTTTGCGGGCTACCTGAAGGATAAGCTGGCGACACTAGTACGAACGGCGTGTATTGCCGTAACAGACGTCACGGTCAATGGCGCCTGGTCTGGACTGGATGCCGACTTCAGCTTCTACGCCACGCTCACGTCATTCCAACAACCCCAGGGCACCGTTTTGACCGATGCCAGCAATGCCGCAGCCGTGCATCTCGAGTATAGCAGCGAGAAGCTCGACTCAGCCCACATCGGACTTTGGTACGCCAAGCTGTGGATCAAGAGCAACTACAATTGCGACGTCAGCTTTGAAGGCACCAACACCATCCATATTGTCCAGCGCCTCGTCATATGGGTCGAGGTCCTGGTGGACAGCTCTGGCGCGAGCGGAAATATTGCCGACTACACGCTCAACGAAACGTACACCCTTTCGGTCGATCAGACGGGAAACTTGCAACTGGCCCGCCAGAGCAGCGACTTGACTGACAAGTCTGATGACCCGAGCGTCAACGGTTTCATCAATGCCTTTACCGGTATCAACGAGGTTATCGACGACGTCAAGGACAAAGCCGGTAGTTTCGCTGCCGCCGAGCTTCAAGAGGTCTCATTTGATTCGCTGCGGAGCTTCGTCTTCCCGGGTGCCCAGGTGTTTACGTTCAAGGATATCCGCTTCTCCGACTACAGGGACCTACTGTGCGACCTCACGTATGTCAAGCCAACCACGCACACCCCGGTGCGGGGGACGGCTCCTGTCAAAGCCTCCCGTAAGCTCACTGCATCATGCGAGCTCATGCAAAACTACTTGTCGGGGGAGCTGGTCTCGCCCACCGGCAAGTTCACTGCCCTGCAGACCGACCGTGGCCTCAGTCTAGTCTTCGCTCTCGACACCGTTGGAGTATTTCACGTGTTGGAGGAGCAGAGCGGCACGACGCACACTGGCTGGCAGGTGCACGATCTTTCTACAACCGCGCTCCAAAACGCCTTTCCTGGCCGCTCCGACGTCGTCGTGCATACCTTTGATGTCGCTCAAAGCGCTCTCGATGGATCCATTGGTCTCATGATGGCCGCTACCGTGGACGGCACTGATCACCTGTTCGTCTCCTTGTTCAACTCGAGTGCCAACCCTTCCTGGACCACCGCGCCGCTATGGACAGCCATTCCTTTTGATGCTACGGCTGAGACAGCTAGCCTTGCCATCAGTGGACTGATGTTTGCCGAGGTGTTCGGCCAGAAGCAGTACCTCATCGTCGACATCGAACGCCCGAGTGATGCTGCAGCGAAGGACATCACCCGCTATGTCGTAAATCCTGCCGCCACCGAGGGTTCGCGCTGGGCGAAGACAGACATCCCGGTGGATGTGGAGAGCACTCGCTATCAAAGCTGCGTTGGGCGCATCCCGGGTGGTCGTGTCGACGGTGTTTACACCAGCGGCACCGTTGGGGAGGCGTCGCAGCTGGTGTATGTCCCCCTCGAGAACCCCTACGGCGACGGGCCGCCCGAACCGGTCCGTCTCAGCCTGCCCAGCGGTATGCATCCCACGGCAATTGCGGCGGCGCGCGATCCCGACCCCAAGTCAGACCAATATGGCTCCACTGACCTGTACGCGGTCAGTGATGCCACTCTCTACCGCTATGACTCGGATGATCAGAGCCAGGGGACTGCCCCATCGGCGTTAGTTACCAACGGTCACCTGGCTGGGACCGATACTCTGTTTGCCATGACCCATGACGGGGTGCTGACTCTCTGGGGCAAGAATGGTAGCGATGTAGTGTACTATCTGGCCTGCCCGACCAACCAGCTGTCTGTGCCCGGCGCATGGACCGCCCCAGTTCCCGTCTTGACGGGGATTGAGCGCCTCTCGCCGTATGTGAACCGGGCGGACGGGGGTCGGACAGTCTTTGCTGCGGGAGGAGGGAACATCCAGAAACTAACGCAAGGTCCCAGCACCGCCAGCAGCTTGTGGCGCCCCCAACGAATTACCCTGGCTGCCGCGCCGACGGAGCCAGCCCTGTCATTCAACTCATACACCACCACCCTACAGGTGATCGGAGCTGACAAGTTGCCGGTCCGCGATGTGTCCCTGGCCATTTCCTCCGCGACAGCTACGCCTGTCTACATGAACGGGCTGTACTACGTGCTCGGTTCCACACCAGTGACCGTGCAGACTGACGCCATGGGCACTGTGACAGTAATTGAGGCAACGGACGATCTCCAAGGCACTCCGCTCACGGTGACGATGGCGGATGATGCGTCAGGCACCCCGCTAGCCATCCGTCCGTTGGACACAGCCTGGAAGAAGCTCGCCCAACTCAACACCAGCGAAGCCCTGCGTGGTGCCCACATCCCAACGGACACTGTTGCGGGCGGCGTGCTTGGATCGACGGCAAAATCCCCGTTAGTCGACGCGTCGGTCGCTGACAGTGACGTGCAGACCATTGCAGCTACGATGGATCAGCTAGGCACTGCCTGGTCGAGCATCCAGAGCGGTACCACCAAGGCCTGGGCCCCCCGAAATCGAGGTGTAGTCCCGGCCACGCTCTTTCAAGGGCGCCCCCGGGCCTCCGGTCGTGATGTCTTCGGCTGGATCGCAATGGAGGCTGGAGATCTCTTCCGCTGGCTAGAAACAGGCGTGGAGGCATTGGTAGAGGTGATCAAGGATGCTGCGACAGATGCCTGGCATTTTATCGCGCACATTGCCGGTGAAGTATATGCGGCCGTTCTGGATACAGTAGAGGCTATCGTCGGCGCGGTGAAGTGGGTATTCAATGTCATCAAGACGGCTATTGAAGCGATCATTCGGTTCGTACAGTTCCTATTCGAGTGGGACGACATCCGACGGACCAAGAATATCCTGCACAATCTGGTCACGCTCTTCTTCCGGCACCAAATCAGCCAGATTCCCCAGGTCAAGACTAGTCTGAATGCCAGCGTGGCCGCTGTCGAGAAAAGTGTCAATGAGTGGGCGGACATTACGGATTGGTCCGCGCTGGGGACGACCGCCAGTCAGACCCCCGCGGAGAGCAGTACCAACCCGATGCAGGGGCAGACGTCGGGGTCACAGCTGCTCGCCGGACACTTGCGCAATCACGCGAGTGACCTAACCGTGGTTGGAGATACACCGTCGACGAGCGTCACGGAGGACTTGGTGACGGACCTGCTAAACGCATTGTCCGCCGAGGCTGAAGTTCTGGGAGATGTATACAACAGGCTGCAGACACTGGCTACTGACTTCCACTCGCTGAGCGTCGAGAAAGTGCTGCAGCGACTGGTGGGGATCCTCGTGGACGGGGCCCTGTCCAGCGCGCAGGTAGTGGTAGATGCGCTCCTTGATCTACTGCAGACGCTGGCCGACGACGCACTGTCCCTTTTAGATGCCAAAATCCACATTCCTGTCATCTCCGACATCCTGAATGCTCTTGGGGTTGCGGACATCTCCTTCTTAGATCTCTTCTCGTGGATCGCGGCGGTGGCCTACACCGTTGTGTATAAGGTGATCGAAGGGGAGGCTCCGTTCCCAGACGATGCCAACTCAGCAGCACTCATTGCGGCCACCAGCTGGGACGAGCTGGTGCAGTTGTTCTCTCAGCCCGAGGTTGCGGTTGCACCACGCTCGCTCGCTCTCTCGACTACCGCCGCGCAGGGAATCTTCGTCGCCACCCATGCCATGGGCGGGTTTACATTGTTGATGAGTAACTTCCTGACTGTCTTCGAGGCTGAGTCCCTCGCCGAGGACAATGTTTTCGCAATACCGTCCGCCGTCATCCAGGGCATCACTACGGCCTGCGTGGGGGCTGGGGACTTCCTGGTGCCCAAGGATGCTGTCGAGGACGAGGCCATGGCGGGTCTCTCGACCGCGTGCACGGTCCTGGGAATAGCCAAAACTGCTCTCGGGTTCACATCGATTTATGGCAAGCTCGCGACGGCATCAAGCAAGTTTCCAGGTCTGAAGCTCAACGATGGACGCGCGGTTGGGGCCGTTCTAGATGTCGTCCTTGTCATCCCGCAGCTGGTGGTCACGGGCTGGCACTTCCACGAGCTCGCGCAGAAAGACGCCAGCGCTGATCGGTCAGCTGCCATCGTTGGAGAAGTGGCCAGTCTGGCTGGGGATGTATCCACGGTCTCGTATGCAGTTGCAGTGAATGACGACGAAGAGGAGAGCCGACAGGTTTTCATTGGAATCATGGTGGCGAGTAATGTGGCGGGGGCGGGACTCTTGACTGCTGAGTCCATTATTCATTGACCTACTGGACGTAGCCGTGGGGGCTGTACGGATCTTGACTACAGTTAGTGTTCTTATTTTAATCACGATTCGTTACTAGTATTGACTAAGTCCAATTATATATATTGTTTTATTTGTAGTATGGGGTTTCTACGCAAATGGACTAGCGTTAATCACTCACGTATCGTATGTAGCTTATTAAAAGAAAGAATGAATACACTTCATCGGAGCTCATAGTGATTGACATGGTTGGTCCTATAATATCCTGTGGATGGCATGGCACGGTTGATGCTGTGGTCGGGACACAATGACTTGCATTAGTTGCATGTTTGTCGGAGTTATGTTGGTTATGCAGCCGCTGTGGGGTACCACGTGGATGCCTGCATGTCACGTGGAACACGGCCTCCCCAACCCGGGAAAGCAATATTCCGGGACCGGAGCAATCGGAATGCTGCCTGGCCGATCTCGATGGATGCCTAGGGACCCCACCACGTGGACCTACAAAACGGAGTTTGCTGCATAAGGACCCTGCCGTGAAACATCACCCCTCGTGACCCAAAAGTACATCGACAACATGTTGGACCGCCTGCCTGATACCGTCCTCCTGCAGGTCTGGGACTACCTAACCCCTCCTTCCCATCACCCCTGCTTCCACCACCAAGCCCACCACCTGGCCCCCTTGCTGCGGGTATGCCGGCGATTTTACACCCTATTTCTGCAGCGTCTCCACCGAGAGATTCGTCTCCATTCGGGGGCCATGCCGATGTTTGGAAAAACTATCCGCCCACCATCGATTCTCTCCATCATCGAGAATACCTGTCGCAATGCCGAAATTGCCTCTGCTACCCAGGTTCTCGTCGTGGACGACTGGTTCGTCGGTAAACGCCGCCGGGTGGCCTTCACCGCGGACCCCGTGATCCTCGAAACCCTATTGCATACCGCGCAATTGTCTCCCGACCAGGAGGCCTGGTGGCGTAAAGCGCTGACGGCCAACTACCAGGACGCCTGGATCGCCCTCTTCCTGCTGCAACTGCCAAACCTGCGCAAGCTCGAGATCAAGAACATGGAACCGGGGTCGCCATACCTGGAGTCCATCCTCACCCGACTGGTCGACCCTAACGACCCTCTCACGGGTCTCCCCCAGCTGTCCGAATTGAAAATCAGCCCGGCAATGTTTGGCCACAGCCTTTTCCTATCCAGCTTTATCCCATTTGCACAACTGCCTTCTCTGCGGAAGTTCCACATCGGCGGAGCCCTCGACTACTACCCACCCCCACCCCCTGGTCCAGGAGAGGACAACAACGACACCCCCGAAGAGGACCCATCTCCCCCTCCGACCCCCCCGCCAATCTCTGACTTCCATGCCCCCTCCAACATCACACACCTCACCCTCCACGCCACCTCCCTCCTCACCACCCTCCCCAGTCTCCTCCCCCACCTCCCCCACCTCCAATCCCTCATCTACAACCACGACGACCAAGCCACAGGCACAAACACCTCCATGGGCTGGGGAATCTCCCCCGCCCAAGCCCAATACCTGGACACCATCTCCCGAACCAGCACTCTCAACCCATCCGTCCTCCTTCCCGCCCTCACCGCCGCCAAACCCTCCCTCCAATCCCTCTGGATCACAACTACCCACCGCATCCGCCAAAGCCCACGAGACATCTTCACCCGAGACCTCCCAGGAATCACCATCGGAGACCTTCACGACTTCCCCTCCCTGCGAACCCTCCGCATGCGCGTCGAAAACATCCTCACCGTCACCCGCGCCCCAGATAGAACCCTCACCAACACAACAGACACACTATGGGATATCCTCCCACCTTGTCTGGAAAGTATATTCCTCGAGGACTGTGACCGTGCACTTTTCCCCGAGGTTGTGCAGCAGTTACGTCAGGTGCTTGAGAGCCGAGAACAAGCCCAGCAGGGAGAGAAGCACCGGCAGAACACACTATTCCCGGATTTGAAAACAGTGGTTCTGCAGCAGCCGTACGATGAAGCAGATCGTGTTCGGTTCGAGTTTCCGCCGGATATGGAATCGATTTCCAGAGAGATGATGGAGGATATGGCGAGGCATCGCATGGCGGAGAATGACCTGCAGCCGGAGGTGTGGAGGGAGGTGATGGGGTTGTGGGAAAGGTTTGGGGCATTGGGGGTGGAGTTGAGGGTTGTGGATAAGATGAGGACGGATGGGGAGTTCCCGTTGAGGGTGAGGTGATTGTGTGTATTGGTCGGTGGGGGGTGTTTTCAGTGCTTGGGAGGTAGGGCCTAGGAAAAATTCCGAGGTATTGGATTGTTTGACATAGTACGGATTATAGGAGTGTTAAATGTACGATATGGATGATATTATAACACAGCAATCTGATAAATCCTCAAGAAATCAAAGTAAGTACTTGGTCTTCGCATTCTCAATTTGTTTCTGATCCAAGTAATCTGTTGCGTCCAACGAAAAAAACAATCTCCCTTAATCCATCCTTTAAAACGTCCAGTTCTACTTCCTCATTCCTACCCTTACGATTCTAATCCTTCTTGACCTCATTTAAGGGGATGTGCTTCGCCCATTCAAGTAGAATCTCCCTGTCCTCTTTCTCATGAAAGACCTTCCTTCCCTTATACGCATACTGCAGAATCTCGATCTCGCCCTCATTAGGGAGATCCCTCAGCGGAGTCTTCTCACAATACAACTGCCATCTATAGTTGGTATCGCGAAGATTCCCATGCAGCAATTTCATATCCGGGCTCCCTTCCCGCTGCTGTTGCCAAACCATCACCAATGACCAAAGGCACGTCTCCATCATCATCGGCGCTTTCTTCCAGATCCAAGTGAAATAGATGACGGGAGTATGTTCGTTCGCATAGCTGGATCGTTGCTGCATCGCGATATCATACTTCTCAGCGTGAGGAACACCTCTTCTTTCCGGGTGGCATAAATTCACCGTCACTGGGGAAACCGTCCATCCGTCAGGAAACCCCGGCGCAGGGTCCCTTGGGAGCGTGCCGGGGAGTTCCGACTCAAGCTCAAGGTCCTCCGGCCGGTAAACAGTGTCGTCCAAAATTTTCTCCTCCCGTTCCCATCCAGTGGTTGAAGATGTCACTTCTCCGGTTGCAGGGTCGATGCTGTACGTCGTGCTCAACGTGAACGTCTCCATGTCCTCTAAGTCAGGGCCGGGTGTGGTATCCTCGTCCGGGATAACTTTGGGGAAAACGCGTACGTACCGCCACCTAATGGGAGGGGTTTCGGGCATGGTGGTCGTGTCTCCTGGCTCGAGGGCTGTGGGGGTGATGGTGGGTTCGTCGTGGAGGGCAGTGCTGGACTCGCTGGGGGGTTCGGTGGAGACCTTGAGAGCTTCGATGTCTTGAATAATAGACGTGGATGTGGTCTCTGCGTTGTCATCAACGGGGTGAGTGTTGGAAATGGTAGGCGTTTCTGACTCGAGCGCCACGGGGGTGGATGGCACATCCTCAGGAAGACTAGCATCAGTACCAGAGTTGTTGGAAGTAGACATGATGGTCATCCAGGTTCTGTCAGTTTGAGTAGAACTGCCTTATCGAAAGAAGGGTATGAATCTGAACTTGAAAGGTTGTCTTGTTCAGTAATTACTCGGTGATTGAAAAGAAGGTCCAGAATGAAGCGGATGAAGGGGGCTTTTATGGACTTGAAAGAGATTTTACTCTCTGATTATGTCGGAAACTGACGCGTTCTTTGTCGGAGACTGCCTGTGTTGGAGACCTTGGTGGCTGAGATTTGGCTGTTGCACGGCACCTGCCGATATTCCCTTGCACTTCCAACAGTTAGAAAGTTCGGCTCTGGGTATCGGAAATGTCAGGATCAGAATTAGTGCCCTTTCAGTACGAATCCTACCTGGGCTGCAAATGAATTAGAGACTCGGTCATCTGGCAAAAGAGTAAAATTCTAAGTTCAGTAGCTTAGAACGCGCATCACTTATGAGCTTACTGAGGTAGAAGTACCGCGGGTGGAGTCAGTGAGGGTCCCATTTCTCACGGGAAATGGTCTACTGCTGGGAACGTTTATTATCCTCTAGTGAGAGGAAATCGTATAAGTAGAGTCTATTATTTGTTTGATTCAAGATATTGGTTTGTATATCATCAAGATGGAAATTCAATCTATACTAGGGTGCTACGCTTATAGTAGGAGTCTATTTCGATTCAGAGAGTAGAAACGCCAATCCTTTGCATATAGAGTAAAGTTATTAGACCCCAGCTGGGTCCGCATGATGCCAATTAATTAACCCCCCTGCAAGACCTAGAGGGATATATAGTGGATGACAGCTGATGTATATGAAGAAGATAGAGATACGTACTCTTGTGGACAGTTGGTCATGGTATAAAGTCATACTGGCTCGGTCTCGAGATGAACACCTACTATATGTCTAGTTTGCTAAGGGAAAGTATTAGGTACATGACAATAAAAAGGAAAAGGATTCCCTTGTCTTTTCATTCTCGATTATATTTGGTGTTGGTAATAATGCGACTGTGTCAATGAACTAAGATTCTTCGCAGTCATAACATCTTACTCGACCTTCGCCTCTTCATCTTTCTCCTCCTCCTCATCCACAGAATCCAGCTCAGCTGTCACCGGCCCACGTTCACACTCAGACACCCCATCATTGTCATCCCGGGGAGCAACATCCTCCTGAGTACACTCATTCGTCGGGATAAGACACTGCCACTGCTCATAAATATTCTTTTCTTTATGCTCATAGAAAGAAGTCCTCCCCTCGTACTGGTATTGCAAGAGATAAATCTTCCCGTCCGCAGGCACACCCCCCTCTCCCGGCATACCCTCCCTATAAAGCCGGAACCAATCATTTTTGCAGTAAATAGACCCATGAATCGGCTTCCACGTAGGGTGTCTCTTGCGCAGCTGCTGAATTAATTCGACCAGCATCTGCAGACTGATCTCCAGCCAGTTTGGGTCACTACGACGACAGTAAATCCAGTCCACAGCTGCGATGACCGTGTTGGGTGCGAGGTAGTCGGCAGAGCAATAAACATCTTCCAGGACGTCCTCAACCCCAGCATGCTCCATATTGACCTTGTCGGCCTCGAGCGTGACGAGAGTGGTTGTCCATTTCTTCGCATCGGTGACTGGAGACTCCTGGGGGAGAGTGGTGTCGCAGTTGGTGTTGTCGGGAGATGCAACGGAGATGGCTAGTTTGTTCATGTCCTCGACCAAGGGGATGGCTGTGTCCTCCTTGGGAGATCCAGCATTATTGTCAGGCGGGGACGTAAGTGTGGTCTCACAGGGAGGAACGAAAGAGTCGTTGGAGGTGGACATGCTGATTAGATTGAAGAAATTTGTTGATGTTGGTTTGGAAGTTGTGTTAGGAAAGTAGTGGGAATCTGAATATGACTGAATGTATGAAAAGAAGATCCAGGATTGGGGAGGTGAAGGGGTCTTTTATAGACTTTACAGATATTTCTGCTCCTGATCTATCATATTGAAGAAACGATCTGTGTAGAAAGTCTTTGTGGTTGGGCCTTTGTCAATGGACTGTATCTTCCTATATTTCTTTTTGTATGTCGGCAACATTTACAGAAGTGAGTAGATTATTCTTTGTTCATTGATCTTTGTTGCATTGTGTCGCGGGTTGTCTGTAGGAAGACAGTTACTTTGCTGCATGTATCTCCTTTCTTTGTCGAGTCACATGTTTGTTGCTCTTTGTTAGTTTATCGTCATAGATTGAAATGGATCATTTACTAAAACTACTGGAGATTTCCTATCTACCATAAAAGCCGCCTCACCAGTCCTTATTCACCCGGTGGATAAGTGTCTCCAAAGCACTCCTTCTTATATTTTTCTGTAATCATCCGTCTCCATCACTTTTTATGTGCATATATGTGATTGAACAAGTGGAATCTTCCTCTATCTCAGCGCGTCAACTCCGTCTTGCTGTAGTGGTGCCCGATACGAGCATCTTGACAAAGAACTAATTCTCCGTAGGCAATGTCCCCTGCTTTCCAGTAAGACCTCAGGGTATGATTGAAAAAAGCCTGTCACCGGTAGTCAAGTTCATAGCGAAAGCCCACATTACGAGACAACAGACAATGTTCTGTACATCATCCAAGATTCACTCCGTGGTATACCGGAGAGAAACAGAATTCTCTGTTGCCTTTTGCACAACTTTCGCAAGTTATCCTTTCTGTAGATCCTTTCATCCCTTCTGCCGACACTGAGAAAGGTGGGATCTTGCTGGGTCCGGAGATAACCTCTATTACTAATGTCCTTTTTACCTGGAATATTGAAAAATTGTACAGATGGGTCTTATTCATGGGATGTTAGGTATCCTCCCCATGCCCATAATAGCCTAAATTCGACCAAACATCAGCGGTTATCGTAGAGATGTGTAAGCCAAGACACTTGTTACAACCCTTTGTTTCTGCTTAGTGTGTATATTCCGTTTCTGTAGAGTGTCTGCCAGTGGAAAGATATTGACTGGCGTCCCTGCTTAGGGTCTGAAGCCCGTTCTCGAACCATGTAACGGATAGGAAATAATGTATATTGATGGGATAGAGATAAATCTGTGGATAGTTCTTTATCCCAAATAACGGATCATAGGCAAGTCATACGTACTTTAAGTATGGCAGTGAGGCAATGCAAAGATTGCATGTAAGGAAAGGTGTTGATTATGCAACAAGTGCAATGAATCTCTATAATGATATGTTGAGGACGGGGATAAGAGAAACAGAGGAGATGATGTTGTAGAACACTGCGGGTCCTTGTACAAACACGGGGCTTAAAGGGACTCAAGATAAAATCTACACATTCACTACGTTAAGGAGGCCCTAGCTCGCGTTATGGATCCTGAATATGGAAATGACTTAACAAGACACGGCAATCTGATATGCGACAAAGGGAAGCAGTGCCATTCCTTTGTCTTTTCATTTTCAATTGTTTTGGGGTTTGAACGTTTTAGGGCTGATTCAATGAAATTAGCAATCTCCTGCAATCACATCCTGTCATAGCGTCCTTTCATCCTCAAAATTCAATTCAGGTCCCAAAGGCCTGATTATATATTCCTCACTCGCATCGGACCAAGCACGAAGTTGCTCCTCGGTCACAGGATTCCGCGGGATAGCATCATACCACTGCTTTATAAGCAGTGTATCATCCTTTCTCTTCGTCTCCTCCTTCTCCTCCTTCTCCTCCTTCTCCTCCTTCTCCTCCTTCTCCTCCTTCTCCTCCTTCTCCTCCTTCTCCTCCTTCTCCTCCTTCTCCTCCTTCTCCTCCTTCTCCTCCTTCTCCTTCTCCTCCTTTTCAGTCACATCGTTCGCATCGTAAATCTCGAAGAAGTCTTTTCTGCCATTGTACGCAAACTGCTCAAGAATAATCGGACCATCTGCGAGCGCATCCGTCTCGGGGAGCTTCTCACGATACAGCGACACGTGTCCAAGAGGGTCATGAACCACCCCATAAATAGGCTTGACAGTATCAGGGTATCTAGCGCGCCATTTCTTAAATCCACGAACCAGAGCCCGCTGACACTCTTCTTCCCATTTCTCTTCCCAATTCTTTCTCCAATTCGAGTCTGTCTCGGCCTCCACGTCTTGGTCAATAGGCAGGGCCCAGAACACTATCAGGAAGGCAGTCGTGGGGTTAACCCATTGGTAGTCCGTTAAATACCGAGCGATCTTGAATTTTCCGAAATCATATTGCTCCATCTTCGGCCCATCCGATACCAATGTCACCGGGGTGACTGACCACCCCGCATGCTCTTCAGGAAAGGTACCGGGCATGGTGGCTGTAGGGGTAGATTCGGGCTCCTTGGGGAGCTCAGTACCCGACTTTTCGGGAGTATTGGAGGAGATAGTCAGATCGTGTAGCACATTCGTCAAAAAGGCGGGTAGGCTCTTGTCGGGGGAGTGATCACTGGAGTTCTCGGGGGAAGCGTCGGGCATGGTCGTCTTGTCCATGGCCGTCACGGGGATGGGTTTGGCCTCTTTGTCGGGCACAGGATCACAATCAATGGGGGAAGCAGCGGGCATGCTGGGCTTTCCGGACTCGACCGTCACGGGGGCGGATGTGGTTTCGGGGAGACCAGCACCAGAATCCTTGGAAGTGGACATGATGCTTGAGTTGAGAGTTTTTTCGAAGTTATTTTTGGACGTGTTGTCTTGATAACGAGATGAAAGAAGGCAGTAATCTGAATTCGACTGGTTGTCTTACTCAAGAATGATTACTTGCTGTCTGAAAAGAAGACCCGGGAGAGAAGAGATAAAGACAGTACTTATAGACTTCATGGAGTCATAGTTGTCAAACCTAAACATCATCACGTTGTTTTCCATGTCGGCGACTGCCGGTGCTGATGACTTTGGCAACTAAGCCTCTGCCAATGCACTGCATCTGCCTATTGTTGTTCAGTTGTTGGTATGATTGATGGCATTCAAGATAATACGTTATTCGTTGTTCGATAATCATAATTGAGTGGTAGAGGGTCCTATATGCTAGACAATTGGAAACATCCTGCAATGTTCGGCATTTTTGTTGGGTGATATCGATGACTGTTCTTCTCAATCCATCGTCATCGCTTAGAAAAAGTCAAAGTTGTTTTTGCTTTGGGAAAGCTCCGATAGATCTGTAATATTATACAGTTTGAAGTCTTCAAATTATGGATTGTTCCTACAAGATGCAGTATGATTCATGGATTAGCCTCTGTTTCCCTTGAAGCCTTGCCCCTATTGGTTGACTGAAACTTCCATGTAAAGCGCAAGCATACATTGAGATGAGTAAGAATTAGAACTTGCAGTTGCTGCCTTGTACGGCACAAGAAAACCTGAGATTAATTCCAAAACATCTATAATTAAGCCACTTTGTCGAATCTAGGATTCGAGATAGTTAGTCAGCAACTCAACAAGACATATCGGATTTTCCATCAGATCGTTGCGAGCGTCGTCATGGCTTTTTATGTCTTTGATGGATGGAATATGAATTCTGGTGATTGTAGGAGATTTCCATGTTACATTCGTTTCTTTATAGTAAGTTGGACGGTAGGGCAACACTAGAGAGTCCGTACGCGAAAGGGTCCTGTGACCCGATATGCTATAGCTCCAGGTATTAAAATGAGACACCTTGAATTGATCCGAGAAAAACAATCAGATAGTGACGTCCAGTCAATGAGATATGCTTAGCTATGCAAAGGCAGGATCGAGGAAGACCGTGGTCCAGATGTAACAACACCCACTGACATCACAGCCCTACTTCCTCCTCTTATAAACCTTCCTCAACAACTCCCCAAACACACTCTTCCTCAACCCCTCACTCTCATCCACCCCATCGATCATCCCCCTCAACTCCTTCACCCTCCCCTCCTCAAACTCCCTATACACCCCCTCCAACCCCAACTCAACATACAACCCCTTCACGACCTCTTCACACCCAGCATCCTTTCTCCCATAATTCTCCTCCAACAACCGCCTCTGCCCAACATCACACCTCTCCAACGCCTGAATTACCAACCACGAACACTTATTATCCCTAATATCCGTACCCACCTTCCCCAGCACCACCGGATCCGCAAATGCATCCAAATAATCATCTTGCACCTGAAAATATTCCCCCATCGGAATCAAAATCTCCTCCGCCTGCTTCAAATTCCCCTCCGTAGCCATCCCCGTATCCAACAACGCCAACGCAACCGGTAAATAGAAACTATAATACGCGGTCTTGTACACCGCAATCTCAGTATACTTCTCCATAGTGAAATTACTAAAATCGATATGATCGTCCGGTCCAATGAGCATATCGTAGGATTGGCCGAGTTCGATCTTGAATGCGGTTTCGTGGAAGAGTTCCATTATTTCCACCTATTACAACCGTATCAGCCAGGGCTTGGTATACGAGAAAGACACAAAAGAAGGAAGGAGACGTACATATGCCGGTCTTGTCTTGAAATACTTCTTGAGTAATACGTAAATCGCACTTTCTAGCATCGCGGCATCATTCACGGCCGTCATGCCGACTTTCGGGATGCGGTACCAGCATGGCTTTCCCCGCCGGGTATGTGATTCGTCCATTATGTCGTCGAGGACGAGCATCATGGCTTGGAGGAGTTCGATCATCCACCCGAGAATCGCGGCGTGGAAGTACTCGTCCGCTGTGAGGTCTCGGTTGAGGAGAAGGCGGGTGGAGTCGATGACGGAGACACCGCGGTTGCATTTTCCGCCGACGGTGTTGTGGAGGAGGGACTGGGTGGAGGTGAGCTTGTTAGGTTGTGATGGAAACGGACAGAGGGTTGGGATATTGGGGGGTGTGTGGAGGTGGGGATACCTTTTCGAACCATTCCCACACTTGAATAGGGAGCTTATAGTCCTCGCGACATTGTTGGCGGAGGTCTGAGAGGATTTGATGGAAGACGGATTCGAATTGGGGGAGATTGGTTGCCATCGTGGATTAATATGATGCAGTGAAGAGGGTATCGGCATGATGGGGGAAATTGCTGGGATATACGAGCAAGTTTATATCATCTGTGCGGGGTAGTACCTGTCGCGTGGGGTAGCTAGATTAAGTTTCAAGGAATCATCTAGACCCAGGGGGGTTGAAAGAAGGGAATCTCTTATATTGTTCTTGGGAAGAATGCGTGATTGGTTCCGTCTTGGCGGGTCGTTGGATAGGGTTTGCGGACAAAGAAATGTAGCGTGTTGCCAGGGTTCTGCGGGCCGCACAGATCACAGCTGTAACTTTATTTGTCACTGGCTGTAATAAAGACCTGGTTCCACATCTAAATGACAAATCGTGCATATATTATCAATTAAATGTAGTGCTCTAGGATTATGCAGGTGAAGAGCCTAACACTGATCGACATTGTTCCCGGTTGAGGTCCCCGGACATGCTAATGGCCTCCTCGCCGGGAAGACGGCGACCATTAGGTATTCCGCCGACCCCGAGGCTTGGTCGTGCTTCTCGGATCCTAGCACCCCTCACAACCCAGCCTCTATATTTCTATTGGCTATAAAGCTAACTTATAGGGTTCGCCGGCACGGAATGTATTCTAGGATGTGTTTAGATGGTCTGAATACGGTGATGTCCTTAGAAGGAATGTGGTGTTCCGGGGAGATGGCGACATCGCCGTTGGACGGCAAAGTGAGTCGGCGATTGCCGCCATAGACAACATCTCATCATTAAGCACATTCTTATCCAGCATTGACAGATTGGACATGAATCTATTTGTGACTTCAGTTCACCAGATTTAGTGTAGATCATTCTACTGGTTTTGCACATCGTACGTCCATCTCAAAAACTCGGTCGAGATCGAGTATACTACGCCGACAATTCACCATATATTAAGCTCACTCTATATACACACAGCTCACCACAGCATTACCACTCCCCACCCTCGAACTTCATCGGAAGATGAACCATCCGATGCCCTGCCTGCGTTGGGGCAGGTAACTGTCCCGCTCGAATATTAATTTGCAGAGACTGGTGAAGCAGCTTTGGGGCCTGCATCTGTGCATCACGCGCCTCCCGGAGAGCGATGTATTGCTCTTCCGTCGTGCCGTCCTTCAAGTGCTTGTTCTGCTCTCTATGCTCTTGCACACTCATCCACGGCCTTGGCTGTTCCCGCTCCTCAGGAGGATAATCATGGCCTGTCCAAATCTTGAAATGACTTGGCAAATCGAGGAGCTTTCTCCCAGACCGAAAAAGGTCGCGCGCACTACCACCAGGGAAGTCGCAGCGTGCGGTACCAATGTCCGCGTGGAAGATCGAGTCACCGCAGAAGATATTCTCTGGGGGAATTGTTAGCTAGAAAGTAAGGGTATTAGATAACGAAGGGGTATGTACCTCCAATACGATACCCAAGATGGTCAGGTGTATGACCGGGCAGATGAACAGCCATGGCAGTCAGGTTTCCAATCTTGAACGTTTCGTCATCGTCAAACAGCTTGTCAAATACAGCTGTATATTCGCCCATGGGCACTGCATATCTCTCACCGAACAGAGTCTGGACCTTCTTGATTCGCTTTCCAATTCCGATCGGTGGCTTGGATCCTTGGGTTTGAGCAAGCTGGCGTTGTAGATATGCAGCCGAGGTGAGATGATCGGCGTGGACATGAGTCTCGAGTATCATTTCGATTTTGTATCCGTGATCCTTCACCATTTTGAGTAAGGAATCGGCACTCCGGGTGCTGACGGTTTGGGTGGTCCGGTCGAAATCCAGCACCGGGTCGATGATGACAGCTGAGGCAGTTGCAGGGTCGGAGATTAGGTATTGCCATGTTCCAGTGTTGGTCTCGAAGATGGCATCAATTGTGGGTTCGGTAGGCGATGTAGATTCGACACGCCACACCTCCTGGTTTGGGTGGCCGTCTGTGGCGACTAGAGATGACATCGGATGATGAGGGATGTGGGGTATGGGCGCATTTCTCGGAGTGGCTAGCGTAGCTGATGATCTGGGATAGTTGATCATGCCATGAAATAGGGTTTGATTTGAGAACGTTCGATAGTGACTGTGAAGTGTTGCCGCTGGTCGCAGATAAGGAGATGACGTAACAGCGGGAAGCTGAACAATGGGGAAGATCGAGCGAGGCAGCTTTCCACTTGTGCGCGGGCGAACAAACATTGCGATACTGGCAAGAAAAGATATCAGGTTGAGTATGGATGGAAGTAATGGAGGCAGGGACCAGCGATGATTCATGTCTTATATGACACGCGGCTTGGATCGCCGAAGGAAGCCCGGGTCGGCGATCGGCCGGGTGCCAAGAACCCGGTTCCACCGTATGCCTCAGGCTCCCAAGAGTAGCGTATAGCAGCATATGCTTGAAGTAGTAAATGAGATACATAAAATCATCTGACCTGTAATGAGTACCAGTATTGATATATTCCTCGACAAATATCATTCCAGCATAAACATGTAAATCAAAGATATTTCTATTGCACCTATCATAGCTCGTAAATTTATAGTAGCTCCTCGGGACGGATATTTAGAACAACATGCGCGAAACTGAACCTAGTTCCCAATGCACATGCCAATGCTACCGTCAAACCTTTGTCATTTCACGGAACCGGTTTTTAGCTTCAACCGCGGCAGGAATATCCAATTCATCCAATCTGTATCTCCCCGCGCACAAATGGTAAAATATATAACCGTAAATAAACTGATTGATGCGCTCAGACAAGACAGGATCACCCGCTAGTATGTTTCGGATTTTCCGCACTTCCTCGAGTGTTTCGTGACGAAGTTGGCGCAGGGCCTGAAGTGAGGTAGCACCGTGGACCATAGCATAGTCTTGGATGAAGCCTGGACAGTCTCCTTCCTTGAGCTCTTCCTTGTAAAAGGACAACAGATCGTTGACATAACCTAGGAAGAGCATAATATTGGGAATAGCAGAGACGTACTTTGCCAAGTCGCGGTCCTCAGGATTGATGTCCTCCGGGAAACAAAAGAAGGCAAAAGGCTCAGCAACGCCAGTCTTAGCCCTAAAGAAGACCAGATAGTCGGACGCATCACGTGATAGGTGCATACCATTCTGATTCTGCTCTACCACAGTTGAGGCGACAAACTCCATGGTTCCTTTGATAATCATGTCGCCGCCGAACTTTCCAAACAGTCGTTGTTGCTCGCCGAGGAACTTTGTGAAGCTGCGGAGTAATTCATGTTGATGAGATTGTCCATGGACTAAATGGGAGCCGTAGTTTTGCAGGTCCGGTAGGATCTTGCTCGTCATGTCATCGATTGAGATAACGTATGTAGCGTATAGAGCAATGGCTTCTAGAACTTCAGAGGACGCAAAAGGATAGGAAAAGCTAGATATTTTGGTCGCCGTCTTGATACACATCTCGATCTTAGTTATGAATTCACGTGAAATACCATAGGACGCGAGACGATTTTCAACACGAGTCTTTAATCCCATGTCAAATTCTATAGTTGGAGGTAGGAATGAGATGTCCTTTAGGAAGCCATTCACAACTTGTTCGTAATCTCGCTTGGATATAGTACTTCCAGGAGAGATGTTCTCCGACGAAGGGACGGTATGGTGGGTAGCCAACTTTAGGAGTGCGGCAAAAATGGTCATCAGCAGGAAGATAATGAGGTTGAACAAAAGAAAATTTGTTCCAGTCCAGTTCCTGCTTTGATCGGCACTGACGCCTGATATGATCCGTTCCGTAATCAAGTTCTGGCTTCTAAATCAGTCATACACTTATGTGAGAGGGGGGTTCCACGACTTACCATCGCTTCGTTAGAGCAGTGATTCCCTGAGAAGTGTAGTATCTGAAAAAAGGGGTTAAGGATGGTAGTTGATGGGAAATGTTTCCCCCCATCTTATACTTCAGAGTAAAAGCTTTCGATACGAGACACCCTTATCACATGAGACCCCCTTCTCTACAACTTGCTCGATCCAGTAATGTGCATGCTGAGACGGCATGCGGATCATGAATCCGTATCGCTCAGGCAGAGGCATAGCTGAAGACCCACCGACTCGGGTAAAGCGGAACCATCGCAGCCATTCACGCTGCAAAGACGCTTCATCGGGCATCTGGCGAGGGTGGTCCCCAACCCTGGCCACGAGCATCTAGGTCTACGGCAATCGGGAATGAGCTGAAATTGGTGGGTCGGGCCCCCAACCGCTTTTTGTAGTGAGTAGCAAAAGTATGGAAGCATACCAACACAGAGGACGAGTGCAGGAATGACAGACAAGAAGAGAACGGTGAATCGGGGCAAATGGCTACTCAGTTGAATCTCTTTGTGAAATAAGGTTTCATTATGGTAAGCTATGGGCTCATCTGTATATGCAGGGCTTACGTTGTTTCCTACTGTTAGACTTGGAAATCGGAGTTCTTGATCCATAATCATGCCTCAATGGGAAGCACCCGCATATCCAGCACCACCTTACCAAACTTCAATGGAGCTGAAGAATGTGATTGAATTAACTTTACGAACGATCTCAGCCAAACACGTACGCGAGATTTTCTAACTTTTCCCACTTCGATGGCATTGAATCCGGCCTTCCCGTCCTAGAGCGTTCCGCATACCAATGTTGTAACAATGCATATTTAGTGTACGCTTGGGCCATGAGTTCATCACTAATAAACTTGTCGTAGAAGAGATGTGATCAAGCTGACCATAGGCTGAGCATTTAATTGGTGAGTATCTTCTCGAGGCTATGATGAGCCGATTCGCCACACCAGTCATTAAACTCGTGAATGCGGGGCAATATCAGCATCATATAGTCAGCAGGTTATCTAGGCAACCGCCACCGTTGGTCGCTGCCTTTCAATTGAAACCTGTTTGTCTCGGATCGGCATTATAAGAGGGGATTTTATCGGCCAAAAAATACTCCGCTTAGCGACATCTTTTGCCATTTCCTGAGGCCTTTTTCAAGCTCGGCTATGACCGTACACTTTATTATGTATAGAATTCTGGACGTGGTGGTGGCTTTAGCGGTGAATGCAATATTGTATAACTAAAACATAGTATGGTCCCTGCAGATAAGGCGGGAAAATTGTAGGGCTTATGCGCAGGTGGGGTACGTTTGCAAAAGCGTCACCCCGACAATCATTTCTTAGAAGGGGCAGTATTGTGTGTCAGGCGTCCTGCGTGTCAGATCACAACTCCCGTGCGTTATCACATACGATCCATCCAAGAAACTTTATCGCGGATATGGCTTCTGGGTGATGAAGAGCTCGGCTTGAGATTACACTTGTCCCTAGCGGACGATGAGATATATAATAGGCGCCAAACAGATACTCCGGTCCGCATTCACCACAGGAAATCAGAACGGTTTGCATCGAGATAAAAGAATATTCCAGTCACTATGGATTCGACTTCTAACTTGATTTATCAACATGCATACATATGGTTGTCAGATAGGCTGTTTAGCATTTCCTTCTCCACGTCGATACTTATCATCTTGTTTTTTATAACATACAAACTCGTCGCAGCACCCAATATTCTTAACCTCCCACCTGGCCCCAAGCCTCTCCCAATAATTGGCAATCTTCACCAAATGTTCAACGAACGCCCGGTTGACCTGATGCAAAAATGGCATCATGATCACGGCGCACTGGTGACGCTTCGATTTGGCCCGCAACTGGCAATCAGTGTTGGGTCTTTTGACATCGCCCAAGAGCTTTTGGCGAAGCGAGGCGCCATCTACAGCTCGCGTCCGCGGTACATCATCGCATCTGAACGCATGACTGCCGGATTCAACTCAACCATCATGCCTTACGGCAAGAAATGGCAAAATCAGCACCGCATCATGAACTCCATGTTGGATTCGGGGATGGTCCATCGATACCATGTCCTGGACGACATGGAGAGCAAACAGACGCTCGTTGAACTTTTGGCTACGAATGACTTCGAGGCCAGCCTATCTCGTTATGCTAGTAGTATCCTTATGACACTTGGGTACGGTATCCGATTGGAAGACACACACAGTGACATCCCCGCGAAGATTTCCCAACTCAATTCCCGTCCATTCGAAGCCATTTCAAATAGCTTCTATCAGGGAGTGGAACTGTTTCCCATTCTTGATAAACTTCCCGGCTTTTTGGCCCCCTGGAAACAATTCGCCGCTGATGTGGAACGACAAACGACCGAATTTCATATGAAACATTTTGAGATTGCCAAGTCGAGGTCCACATGGAACTGGGTTCAAAGTGCCTTACATTCCAAGGCCGGGTCAGAGGTTTCCTCGAAAGAACTGGCCTACATAGTGGGAACGCTGCAACAAGGTGGCATTGAAGCTATGCTGACGGTGTTACGGCTGCTTATCAAGGCCATTGTCCTGCACCCGCATTGCTTGGAGGAAGCTCAGCGAGAGCTGGATCGCGTTGTGGGTCCGGATCGGCTGCCCTCATTCGATGACCTCCCTCAATTGTCTTATATCAAGGCTATGATGAATGAGGCTATGCGCTGGCAGCCACCGGCGCCACTTGCACTTCCGCATGCAACGACGCAAAATGATGAATATGACGGGTACCACATACCTAATGGCACGATCATTATCCCGAACATCTGGGTCATGTCTTTCAATCCGGAGATCTTCCCTGACCCGCAGGAATTCAAACCTGAGCGATGGATTCAGAACCCGGATCTTGAACACAGTCCGTTTGGTTTTGGTCGAAGAATCTGTCCTGGGAGGTATATGGGGTCGAATAGCATCTTCATCCTCATGGCTCGGTTGATGTGGGCGTATAATATTACTTATGCGCAGAAGGACGGAAAGAGAATTGATATTGACCCGTGGGACTTGGAGATCGGATTCACAGCAACATCCAGACCATTCGAGGCCTCGTTTAAAGTCCGCAGTCCAGAGAAACAAAGTATCATAGAAAGAGAGTGGGAGAACGTATGTAAGGATCCCGCTCAGATTTTGGAAGATATTCGACCGAAGAGAGATATTTGGGGTTAGGTTTACGGGGTGCCTATCATCTCAAAGAAGATATTTGTCAGTTTAGGAGACCCTTTAGAGAGACTATCTTCTGCATTCCATTGTCATAGTGAGAAGGACATGGCGTGGCTGTAGTGGACACGGTTTGAAGAATTGACCTGTGTAGCCAAACGGACATTGAACGCCGATGTCCGAATTGATGATGATGATGTCGATCCTAGTTTTGCTCCAGCTCGTCGTTGACATTCAGTGGCTCCATAAAAACACAATGCTATCATGCATTCAACCTTATCTTGTCATTATCATATTTCCTCATAGCAGCGGAGATAGACATTAAAAGGCTGTCCGTTCCATCACGATTTGAAATCTCAACATAGTGATTTTGTACACGACCAAATCACTTGTCAATATAACTAGGGTTTTGCCACGTGAGGGCCATTGCTGGGAAATAATTCCGTCCGTCACCATGTACCTGTCCGGACCTTATGAAAAATAGGGATAAGAAAACATCCGGTAGAAGTCAAGTCTGGCATTCCTCCTCCGGTGGAGCTTCGAGTATCTTGTAATCTCCCCTTGGCTCTTTACTTTCCCACCTCTCCTTTTCGATTCAAGATTCCCACCAAATGATCATCCCAATTCCGTCCCAGCTCCTCTCGGCTCGACTCCTCCACAATCGCCGTCGTCTCCTTCTCCCACGTTCCCACCAACCCATCATCCATGTCCGGATCCTCCGCCGCATACCAACTCATCAAATGCCCCAGAAACTTCCGAGCATAAGGCTCCGCCCCGCCTGGCCCCCCACCCAGATGCAAGAGCAGCGACGGTCCCATGATTCCCCATCGCATACCCGGCCCATACTCCATGGCGGTCTCAATGTCAGCCACAGTGGCCGTCCCCTTGGCCAACATGGCAAAGATCTCGCGGAAAAGCGCTGCTTGAAGCCGATTGGCAATATGGCCGGGGACCTCCTGTCGCACATGCACGGATTTCTTCTCGACGACGTCATAAAATGCCATGGCTCGTTGAATGGTCTGGAAGGAGGTGTCCCGGCTTCCGACCACTGCCACCAGCGGCATCAGGTGCGGGGGAGGGGGGGGGGGGGGGGTTGAAGGGATGTCCCACCACGAAATTAGCCTTGTGGTGAAAGAATAATTACCTGCAGTACGCATGGAATAGAAATAACATTTAGGGAATCAAAGGAAATACGTAGCCCGGATACACTGCCTTTCCCACATAGGGTAGCGAATTATGCACAGTCATAAAACTGCGTACCAACCAATGCAGGCATGTGAATAAAATTCATCCAATCACAATCGATCAATGTATCAAACAGTAGTGGGTCTCTTTCATACCACCAGCTCCAATCAGCCCGCTCAACCTTAAGTCGAATATGATTGCGTCGGAGGATCGGAGAATTAAGACCAACATTCGGCTAAAGATTCCGTGGTCTTTCAGTGGCCAAGAGAACTACCTGTTCAATTATTTCTTTTGTTATAGCCGTGAAGTGAGCGACAAGCAGCCTATTGCGTGGTATGGAGGTTTGGCAGTTCTGTACTGCTTTAGATTGTGTATAGACAATTCAGGCAGGCATCAGGAACATTGCGTATGGACCAGGTGTCTAGTTCGCAGATGATAGTGTGCATCATGAAGTTCGGATTTCTCTATGTTCGTGATATTAATGATACGGGTCTCGAACAGTCCCTGATGATTGGGTGGCAGAATGAGGCAGCAGGCAGGCGGTCAAGCGTAAAGAAAAAGGGGCCAGGCGGGTTCTTCTGTCCACGTCGCACTTCCTTTTCTTCCCTCCATTTACAAACCTAAGGATATCATCTATCCACATGCTAGGTCCAAGAACCGGATCGTTATCTAGCAAGAGGCAGTCGAAGATATGGCAAGTTGTCTTGGGCTGAGGTGACCGACATGTGGGAGATTACTCCTTTTGACTCACCAATCGCCAAGTCCTGCATTGACTTAAAATTTGGATCATGAATCCGGACCAGTCAAGTTGCGGATGAAGATGACCTGCCCACATGAGCAAGTGATTAAGGTTGATGCCGCCACGCAAATTTCCTGGTTAGGAAGGCACCTAGGTAATTGGGTTGGTAAGCGGTGATATCGTGTGTACAAACCGTGCGTGCCAAAGACTGAAGAATGAGGATATATGTGTTCATACACACTTTCAATTCCGAGCCTCGGCTCCTGTCACCATGATCCGCGCGATCAGGCGTTTTCAGCTAGAGCTGTTCAATTTAATCACAGCCGGGTCTGGAATCTCGGGGGTGCCTTATCTTGGAGGAGATCGAGCCTGGAGGCCCATGGTCTGGGTAATAGGTGCTGAGAGTCTGGGGAAAACGTTGATGTGGGTTGATGGTGCAGATACAGGACCCAAGTTTATTTACTGGTAGTCATCGGACGCGTTAGCCATATCCACATCACTCAAGCGCGAGTGAAGTGGATTTATTTACCCGGTGTCAGACATTGTCTTCTGCTAAGGAAGATCGGTATTTCCTTAACCAAACATCGTTTGCCTACAACGGCCACTTATAGCAGAGCACGACTGTAGTCGAATGGAGACCTAAAGATAGACCGTAGGGATGGATTAACTACCGGGGGCTCAACGGTAGAGTTGATTTCCGGAGAATTTGACTATCGGATCCTTGGCCCGGACTTCGGTCATCAACCTGAAACAAGGATTTGCGCCTGGGCCCTGGGATGACGGAGCCCCGCCTGGTCCTGTCCACGTATCCATCATTCCATCCGTGGTATGAGCGGCTCTATGTCCGATTGAGATAGGTTTAGTCCCGGCAGCAAATTTATGGCCCGATCATGAGGTGAGCCGGTTTATCAATTGGTTCGCTTCCTTGCAGGCCAACGGGTGGCCACAACCCGTTATTCTGTGGACGATCTGAAGCTCTGCATCCTTCCCCCTGAGCAGGTTTAACCTAACAGCCGGTGATCGCCTCAGCCGGTGGCCGGGAACCACTAACGGCAGGATTCGTGTCTCACCCGTTACTTCCGCCGGGCGTTTCAAAGGGGTCCGGATGGCGTGGGCAATTCCAGCCCCATCCTTACCGCCTTGTCCAGCGTAATTGAAGGAGACAGGGGATATCCTGAACTTGTGGGACAAGTGTTGAATAAAGACGACTCCCGAGTCAGCCTGAAGGTCCAGAGACATCGGGACCGGACGGCACAGGGATAGATGATAGATGCAACAGCCTGTCAGAGTTCGATCGATCCACATGGATCCGGCTGGGATCTGCTCCGCTTGGCTCACCCCCTGTCATTCTCCGAAGAAGATGGGTCGGCCTGTACCTTGTAGGTCGATCACCTTTTTTTCCGTCGGCGATCATGTTCAACTTTTTGTTTGCGCAATCCCGACTAGTCTGCCCACTTAGGCGACTTCACATTTATTGGTTTCGCCGAGGGGCCGCACGGATGATGATGTAAATAAAAGCGCGCGTCAAGCTCACCTGGCAGCCCTTCGCAAAGCGACCGGCATGCGATCGATGGGCTTCAATCATCAGGGCACCCCTTACCAATATGGGCTCCTCACTGCCTCTTGTCGGTCATAGTCTGGCCATCTTTATCTGCGCGGCGGTAATGATGAGCGTTAGTATTATGGCAGTCGCGTTGCGCACCTTTGTCCGTCTTTATACGGTTCGTGCGTTTGGGTGGGACGATGCTCTGATGGTTATCGCATTGGTAATTCCAGAGCTTCTTACGAATGAGACGACCGCTGATATTCAACTAGGCATTGTTCATCGCCCTGGACGCCTGCTGGATGGTGGCATCCAAGCGAGGTGTTGGCCACAAGAATGAGGACTTTACTGATCCTCAGACAATGGAGCAGGCTCTTCTGGTATGCATGATTTTCTACCACGACGCGAGTGACACCCTGAGCATACATGATCTAACCAGACTGATTAGTGGTGGTGGCTGTGTCAAATGCTGTATAGTTGGTCTGCCGCCATCACCAAAACGTCAATTTCTATTGCCCTACTTAGGCTAGCTGTGCACAAAGTGCACCGCATGATTTTGTGCACAGTGACTGGCCTTGTAATAGTCGCTGGGGTAATGATCTGGCTAGTCTTCCTCGCGGGCTGCCAACCCGTCTCTTATTTCTGGTCGCGCGTCACTGCAGATCATGACGGGACATGCATTCCTCGGCAAATACTGTTGGATATCGGCTATCTCTATAGTTTTCTCATTGTGTTCTCCGACATCACCCTTGGGATTATGCCCGCCGTTCTGATCTGGCACCTACAAATGAACCGCCGGACAAAGATTGCCTTAGCAGGCGTCCTCAGTCTAGGAGCTCTGTATGTAGACTGCTTCCCAGATATCCAAAGAGAAATGCTAACCCTCTTCTAGAGAGAGCGTGGCCGTGATCATGCGAATTCCATACCTGCATACCTACCATGACCCTAACCTTCTCTGTGAGTCAACCTAAACCTACCATCCCATCCCCGCATCCCTAACCCCAGCAGATGCTACCTACCAAATCGACTTTTGGTCCATCATTGAGATCGGAATCGGCATTACCGCAGGGAGCCTCGCCACCCTTCGCCCTTTATTCCTGTGGGTTTTCGATACGCGATCCCACTATGGAAAAAACTCCCGTGGTAGAAAGCACAGCGAACCGCCGCATCCTCTTTCAAACCTCTCCATGGATGCGGAACGGTTACATGACCCATGCAACTGGCGTGCGGACTTTACTCCGGGCAAGTCGCAGAGTCGTCTAGTAACCACTATCTCATCCCGTCTGAGCTATCCCGATAGTAACCGGGGGGCTTTGGCCCTGGATACGGGGTCATGGCAGGCCTTATACCAAGTGAATGTTCAGACAACATTCAAAATATCGGAGGGAGTGGATCCGATGATATGAATGTTACCTACTCCCACGTATCTATTTTCGTTTGTAATTATATTATAATGACATACCGATAAATTAATCACGGAAAGCGAATGTTCTGATGATACTTTCCACAGATAGTAGCAACTATATCTTAAGTCCTGCAGTTATCAGAATCCGCATGTAGGGCTATTTTTGGATGCAAACCCAGACAGGTGCAGCTTACCAGAGCGAAGTCCTCGGAGGGCATGGCGAACCGAGGACGGGAACGGTGGGTGGCAGGTCTAGCCGTCCCGCATACCGAGTGCATCCAACCAATCATGTGCTCAGAACCGAAGTATACAAAAAAACCTCCGCATGTCTATAAAAACCCATAGATTGCCGGTCACTGAGTGATCATTCCAGAACAATAAACCCATCCAAATACCTTCTACCAATCATCTCCCCAAGCAACGCTCAACTCCAACATGTCTGCTCCCTTCGACCTTCACAACCCCGGACGCCCAATCCACGTCGGCGTGGTCTTGTTGAACACGTGAGTCGCAATGCACAGCATCACAAACAGCCAACTAACCATCCACAACGCAGCGTCACCGAGCATCTCGACATCGCCCCCGTCGGCTTCTTCCACAACTTCAGCAAAGACTTTGTCAAGAGTCTCCCCCCCTTCGCCGTCTCCGATGAACTCAAATCCCAAGCCCTCGACTTCGTCACCCACTGGGTAACCGAAGACGGCATAACCCCGGGTTCCCTCAGCGGAAACCTCAAAGTCATCCCCACGGTACGCAACCCAACCCCACCCCCACCCTTACAACCACCTTTCTAACAACCCCCGCAGGACTCCTTCACCACCTGCCCTCCCCTCGACATCGTCATCATTGGCGCCGGCCAAATCGGGTACCAAGCCACTACCATCGAGAAAGACTACCTCCGGAAATGCTACGCGGAATGTTCCGCCTTCCTGTCGGTGTGCGGCGCGTCAGATGCCCTTTTCGCGACAGGGATCCTAGAAGGCAAGACGGCGACAGGACCACTGTCATTCTTGCCTTTGTTCCGACAGATGGCGCCGGGGACAACTTGGGTGGAGAAGAGATGGGTACGTGATGAGAAGCTCTGGACTACGGGGACGTTGCTGAATGGGTTGGATATGATTGCCGCGTTTGGGCGGGAGATGTGGGGAGGGGAGGGGTCGTTGGTAGAACATACGATCAGGGCGGGATATTTTCCGACCAGGAATGTGGATTATGAGGATGAGGTGTGATTGGGGAGGTGAGGATATAGGATTGGGGGTATCACGTGATGAGGAGAGTGTTGAGTTTGTGCAGAGGACTTGCGATTAGGGATGATGTTTGTTAGAGGTACTTAATATGTCCCTTGTGATAGTATAAACAAGTATTTTTGGTCGGATATCTTAGCAAGTTTGAACCCGCTGTATACTGCTGACTGCCCTCCAGCAGAGTCTCGAAGACATGGCTAGACGCTATGCCGAATCAGGCAGCCCGGCTAAACCTGCCATCCGCACGTGAGCTCGTCTCGGCTTTCCCCCCGCACTTCCCCATACTCATGGGCCTAATCTGACTGTCATCACCATCGATCGTTCTTCAATCCATCCATCACGCGATTTTGGGGGATCATAATGGCCGATGATTATAAGTTTCTATGTCCACGTCCACGGAGCTCCAGAGCTTGCGATCCATGCAGGACCCGCAAGATCCGATGTATACCTAAGGAGAAAGGAGGTGGAATAGACGCATGTCGAAGGTAGGACCAACTGGCCACGATCATATGCTTAGTTCACCATGTTGATTGTGTAGATGCGCAAAACTTGGATATATATGCACAGTTTCGGGGAGTGTTCCATCAACGACGTAAGTAGCATATTGTCGCTCAATCTAAACCATTTGCTAATCGAGGAAAGAAGTGAAAAAAGCCCGAAACGTCAAGCGGTGAAGGCTACAACTCATCATACGTCCAATGGTGATGATGTTATCTCAGGGCTATTCCAAAACAAGCCTAAAGAGAAAGACCAGGTGACGCAGCTGCGCGAACTGCATCGCGGTGTATTGCAAGGTCAGATCGCAGGCGATGGCGATCGTCATACACCCATAGATACCACATCCAGTGCCGGTGATGCTGTGGAGTATGAGTCTACGTCTAGCAAAATTAACTTGACCATGCACGAGGCCGAAGAGTTACTATTGCAGTTCAGACAGCGAAGGGTGTACTTCCCGTTCATTGAAGTGCTTGAGGGGACCACAGCAGCATCGATGGCGGCATCTCGACCTTTCTTATTACTTGCCATTCTGACGGTATCCTTGACGCGGAAACCATTCCTGCAAAAGAGACTGGATGAAAGATTCCGTCGTGTGCTGAGTGAGAGGATCATTTTCTATGGGGAGAAGAGCATGGATTATGTCCAAGGTCTACTGGTGTATATGGCATGGTATGATGAATACTCCTGATTAGTGAATGTGCTAACCCAATGTTCTAGGCGTCCATTACATATCCGACCGCTCAGTAGCCAGGGGTCGCAATTCATGCAGATACTTGTGACTATGATATCTGACCTGAATCTTACGGAAAACGTGCATGAAAGGACTGTCCGAGATGTCTGTCTTGGATGCCATAGTCTTTCATCTCTGTAAGTCTATCTTAGATGGCTTGGAATAAGTGTCTGATTAATCCACAGGTTGTCCGTTGGCTTCCGCCGACGCGGTGATGATGGGGCGTACCGTTATCTCAAAGCAGCGGTTGACGCCCATGGACCACTAAATGAGCCCTTCGACGAGGAACTCCAACTCGCCAAACTTCACGTCCTATATGAAGAGATAATGCGCTCCCAAATCGAATGCAGCTCATTGAAGTGCCCAATTACCAAGGACCAAAAAGTCCAAGAGAAAATGGAATCCCTTCGCCTGGAGCTGCAGATATTCGAACGAATTCACGATCTCAACACCAGTATGTACACCCACCCATTCCAAAGTCTACGCACTGACAGACCCATCGTCCCTCTACACCTTTCCACACTATCACTCAAAGTGCACATTGCCCTCCTACCCTTCCGAATCCTCAACCCTAAATCAAACAACATACCCGATCTCGAATCATTACTTAACCAAGCCACCTCCTGCGCAGCAGAAATCCGCTCCTTCTTTGAATACTTCCTCTCCATCCCACAAGACCAATACATATCCTTCTCCATCCGAGAATGGTGCCAATTAATCCTCACCATCAGCGCATCATCGCAGATCTGTTTCCTAGCACCTACAATTACAAACCCCCAATGGACCGACTTCCAAACCAAAACCCGCTCAAACATGTTAATCTACCTCGAGAGTCTTTCTCATCGAATGTCGAGTCTGTCCGTGACAAAGGCCGGAGAAACCCCCGATATGTTCTTCATGTTCAAATCGGTGTTGGATATTGTGTTACCTACATATGCTCCGGGGTCTTCATCCCCAAAGTCCAAAAGCAGTAGGGAACAATCTCCCGTGAGTGAAGACAGTAACCAGAGCGTTGCGTCACCCACACCTTCGACTCGCTGTCCGATGATGAATGGGAGTATTCGACAGTCGGAGTTCTGGGAAGCTATGAAACAAAGTGACCTGTATCTAGGGGGGTTGGGGAATGGAGGAGGTGGTGAGGATGTGTGTATATCCGGGGTGCCGGGGGTGGACAGCCTGTTTGATGATTGTGGGGACTGGCCGAGTATCTTTTCGGAATGGGTTAATGTTTGTAATAATTGAAGATGGGTAATTTGGATGATGGGTAGAGATGGTGGCTAAAGAAGCATAGCTATTGTGTTTGAGGGTATACTCCGTTCCCTATTAGGATTAATGGCATGATATCCCGGTACTACATTACTTGACCGAGAACATGTTCTTTGGCCGAGTCGTTTGACAGGTAAAAAACAAAACGCGTCTGTGAAGCAATAGAAACCCTTCTAAATGCAATAACCATCCTATGTTGTGGATGTGGCTATTTCAAACTGGTCCCACTGACTCATTGTTAAAATCGCCCCATCACCAAAGCCCAGATCTCCCTCCGACTGAGTATTGAATTCGATAATAAACACCCGACCAGAAGAATGTCTAATGGCAACATAATTGTCCCTGACTGCTGTGCGATGTAGGTCTTCGGGCCGGTACGCAGGAGGAATCCACAACACATCCCGCCCTCCCCGTCGAATCCATTGCCTAGTAATCTTGAGTTGTCCCTCCACTGGCGAGGAAGAGACCAGGCCGGTTTCTTCATCGAAATTGATGTAGTAGGATCTCCGACTTGTCAACAGGTAGGGCCCATCGTCGGAGAATGAAAGACTCTACGCCACATCATCATCCACGATGGTATGCACCAAGGTATTTGAAGACACCTCCCAGAATCTTGTCGGATTCGACTCATATTTAGCCACAACAAACCTAGTATCATTCGAAAAGACCACTGCAACGTCGTGAAAACTAACATCACGCCAGCTGCCTTCATACTGGTGAGATGGGAACGTACGCTTTCGTGTCTCTGATGATGTTTCCCACATTGTCAAAGTACCATCATTATAATCAAAGATGATGGCAGATGTTTGTCGGTCGCATCGGTGACGTTCTCGGGCCTCAGGGCACGCTGTTCCTCGCTTTCTAGGTGGCCGAACGCTTCCTCCCACAGGTTTGATGACTTGACACCACCTTCCATTTGTCGATTTGTCTCGCTCGGATCGTCCTGACGGATGCCTCCAGGTGGCATGGCTAATACTGATTCCGGTTGGTCATGTCAATAGCACATTGAAGATAAGGCCTGGCCTTGTTATCTTGGTGGAAGAATCCTGGGCAGGATTGAATTTGTTACCGTCGATGGTCCATGTCAGAAATGCCCAGAAGGTGAAGTAAAATGATTTTATTCCGTGGAGTGAAAAGAGCTCAAGATCTGTCAAGTGGGTGAGATCTGATCAGCGAAGGGTGTTTAGTCTCCGATGAGGGGTCAAGTCATATTGCTTTTAATGAGGCTCACATTTGAGTCACTTAGAGCATTGGGGCCCGTTTCTTGCGCCACTCGGCATATTGTCGACGAGGATATACGGTAATCGAATAAATCCTACTGCCTAGATAGTCTCAGCCGACAACGGTCGCTCATTTGCTATACAGTCATTCACTAAGCGGGATATAAATCCAGCTATTCCTACAGCCTCGCCAAGCTGTGCCTCACTTTTTCCATTATCCCGAACAGATTATTCTCCGAGCCAAGCATCCCAGTGGCACCAGTCCACACCATCACAGTCCTAGCCATGTTCTTTAATAAGCTGACTGCACTCCTATTGGTAGGAGCCTCCAGCGTTGTTGGACTATAGTCCGAGGTGAGTCATATGTGGTCACGGTCCTTTCCGTTTCCTGAGATTGGATTTTCTTTGTTTATCACATCTCTGCAGCGGAGTTATATATTACGCTTTTGACAAGTCGGACTCTACGCCTAGAACTCTCTAGTTCTAGATTTCGTCTTTTGGACAGTCACTTCTCTCATGGCCTTGTACCCAGATTTTATAACAGATGGCCCTCATCCACCAGTATACTAGTAGGTTGTGCTATACAGCAATGTTGATATCCACTATCTTATTGTTGAGATCAATTTAGTCCAGCAAAGCTTTCATGGAAGCGGATCCCCTCCCAACTTGTATATCGTCCTAGGCGATACTGTCCCAATATTTCTTATAAGACAGATTTGAATCTACCGCTTGAATTCCCAATCCTCGAATGACATAACCATTAATTATAAAGCTCAATCCTCCATTTCATAGAACCCCCTGGGAGCGATAAGCACGGTATATACCTTCAAAAGTTAATACACTCTCACATTTGACGATAAGATATGTAATCACGCCTTGTAAGTATGGATAACAAGAGGGGGGACTTCCCACGGAGAGAAAGCCAAAACGCGTCCAGGAGCATATTTGACTCGAACGTCACCTCCAGGGGGTGATTCAACAAGTAGTGTACCTGAAACCTGGCTTTGAACCTTATTATATTATTCCATGGCACACAATCACCGTTCAAAATGGCCCATGTCTAGGAACAGGTGGAGACTAGTGCATCTGGGTACCCATGCAGACTCACAGGGCCATAATTAGAACTGCAGAGCACGGACCACTCCGTATCGGATGCACCACAAATTGTATCCAAACACGTCACACACACACATATATATATAGATATCGAGGCAAGAATCTCTGTGACATTCCCAGTGTCAAAGTGGTTCAAACATAAAACAAGACTCACCCCTTGCTTCTTCACTCTGCAAACTGAAGATCCTTCCCGACTGAACATCTATCAGTTGGGCAGCAACCGTTTGGTGGGTCTAAGAGCTGCCGGCTATCAGGCCCCCATCAATAGGAGTATCAAGACCAAGATCACCAGACCCAGACAAGCTCAAGCTGTGATCAATCCACTCTCCCTGATTCTGATCCACTCTTCAGGGAGCTCAAACTGGTATAATAGTAAACTCTATAGCCATGTTCTTCCTGAACACTAACCAGCATCTATCCGGAATGTCCTCGCTCTTACCAATATTACTGCATCTTCATCATGGTTCGTATTCTACGCTACCCTTCTTGTCAATACTGGTAGATAGCCCCCATCTAACCCACCGATTTTCCTCAGCCCTTCTCCATCCAATTCGAATCCACCGGCATCTACCACGTCGGCACGCCCTCCCAACAAATGCTCGTCTCCTTCGAAGAACTCCTCGGTTTCCACGCCGGCATCATCGGTCTCCTCGAGTACGGACACGGCTGGCGGGTCATCAAAGCCGTCATCCGACGACTGATCGCACGTCTTCGCTGGCGACCGATGGAAAGTCCCTACTCGGTCTGCATCGACAGTTCCGGACCCATCTACTACGTGATTACGCACGGGGAGGATGCAATTCGGATTACGGCGCAAGAGCTGGACGCGTCGCTGTTCGGGCGCGTGATTAAGAAGCAGTGGGATCGGGGGATGGAGGATGATGGGTGGGTGGTGGTTGGGTTTTCGATCGTTAAGGCGTTTGTTTATGGATTGTGGAAGAATTTGGCGTATCAGATGCGGTGGAGGAAGATTGGGGCTACTTGACTGTCTTGATTGTTTTCATGGGATATCGGGAGTTGGGGTTTGGGATGTGGTAACATGGGTGGGGGTGTTATGGTATTCGGTGCTCTTTTTTTTGGTGTCTGATATTAGTTCTTCTCGAAGAAAAGTTTATTTGCTATGAGGGGTTCTGCTTTTGCGGCATTTAAAGATCGATGCGCATTTCCCTACTGATGACGCGTAGGTTTCAGTTTCACCCTCTCACTCATCACTCCGTAGATCGGAAACCCGAGTCAAAAAACCCGATCGATCGCCACCATCAGGAGGATCAAATAGGCAGATTCACCCTGGGAGCTCGTCGAGGTCGACAAATCGGGGTGAGTGCCAGATGACGTGCAGAAAAAGTGGGACAACGGTGCCTAACCGGCGGCGATGCCCCTGGCTAACGGTTGGGTAGAAAACTAAAGACGCGGCAAGTGGAGATGAGATGCAAGCGGTGGCGTTGGAACTGGGAAGAGATTTCCGGCCCGCCCTGTCAGGGGCCGATGCAGCGTGGTGGATTCTCCCGCTCTACCCGCACCTGCATGTTGTCTTGTGGTGGTGGTGGTGGTGGTGATGTTATTGGTGAATAAAACTAGTATACCTTGGTCAAGTATCTCTCATTGACAATGGTTTGAACCACTTCATCGGAAAGACACATCCGGATCAATGTTCGATCCCCCCCCTCATATTTCCTACCTGGATTGCAGATATCAAGAGACCTACAAGCGATAACAGCTTTTCAGTTAGAAAATACCCTATTCAGAACATTCTACCTACCTATTGAGTTCAAAGGAATTCGATGCGAGAGAGTCGAACGAGTAATCCCATCCCTCTGACTGTGAAAATCCCTTGGTATCAAGACAAGCCCAATCCCCGTACATATAACCACAACAGCAAACTCCTCAAGAACCGACACCACCAAGTCAACAGTGGGATCCCATCCCTGAAGGTGAAGGTTGAGCTGGACAGAAACCACATCCAGGCCGAATACAACAGGCGAACTACGAGAAATAGCAAAGTAAACCGACGGCGAGAAGAGTCCGCCTCTCTGCTTTTCTTTAATAACCAATCGGTTCAAGTATAAAATCGCAAGCAGCGTGGAGAGGAAAAACTAAGCCACCACGAACAGAATGCTCCCGATCTTGATCTGGGATGAGGGGTGTTTGAAAATGGACAGGGACATGTGAGAAGTGAAGCCGAGGATGGTGGTGATAATTCGGGTGACTATGGGGGGGATGTGGAGGGAGTGGAAGCTTGCTGGATGCAAGGATCTTCTCCGTTAATCTGGGTGACCTTGTTTCTAGGTATGATGTGTTGGTTAGTTGAGTCTGGCGACGGGGAAAATGCCACCACTTATGCTCCACTGAGAAAGCTGTCGCACAGGGATATGAGTGAGGACAGACCAATGGCGAAACAAATGCTGATGGTGGTATATGGTAAAATTGAAGGGTCATCTATAGCGGCCAGCATACAGCATGCCCGGATTACTGGTACAGTGGTGAAGATCACAAGGTAGGAAGATTTTAGACTGTGTCGGACTCCTTGTCCCCATGTCTAGAAAGATTCTCCGTGAAATCCCCTCATCATGCCTGCCTTGGTATCAGCTTATTAGGTTTTCCTGTGTTATCATGGAAACGCAAAGGTCGGGTGATGGAGTTCTCAGTATGTATCGCTTGTATCTGTCGGATGGCGGGAGGTCAGTACTAGTTGAGTGGGTGCATAGCAGGAAATTACCTCCGTATTTATTTGTCCTTACTTCAAAGTCTTGCTGGACACATATGGTTTCTTCTTAACAAATGATCTATTCATCGGCAGCCGAAACGGCAAATTAGATACTAAGGATGGGTATTTAAGTGGAGAGGAATGTCCGGGTTTCTGTCAAACCCTCGCCACGATGTCAATTGACCTGTCCGAAGCTGCTTCCAATGGATCCACATTACATGCCTGCCACATACAATGGCCAAGCAGGGAAGAAGGGGCAGAAGCCTGCGGAATTGACCCCATAAGCACAGGGATCTGTCAAGGAGATGGCTGACTCACCGACAGTTATTAGTTAGTGCACCTTCCCCGCTCCGTGTGTTACCATCCCCTCCCCCTCCTTCGCTATCTTCCTTTCACTACTCTCCACTCCCACCTTTCATCTCAAACTGCTGCCCAGATTCCAATCGATCATCTCGCCAAAATTATTTCTGCATTTCAAACCAACCCCTCTTTTGAACTCTCCCAAAACATCCAAACCGTCAACATGGAGGTCACCAAATCTGCTGCCGTGAGTCTACCCCGCCGCTCCACCACCGTTCCCCAGCTATACTTATCTAAATCGCTACAGTTCGGCCCTGCCCCCATCTCTGCTGAAGCCCTGGGCGCATTCTACGTTGATGCCCTCACCGAGATCCAGAATACCTACAACAAGTTGCCCTTCGCCGCCCAACTGGACCTTAAGTTCGTCCCTGGCTCCGACATCACCCGACAGGGCGCTGCACTTGAGCTCCTGGTGGGTAACTCAACTCACTTGTGACACATCATACTAACGGCTTTCTGCCAATAGCTCACCGCTACCGATCGCACCACCATCGACGAAAGGAAGACCGGCTTTTCCAACATGGTTCACGCGATGAGTGCCCAGCCTCGGTTTGCTGGGATGAGCGTGGACGTTAAGGTCGTTTTCAAAATCAGGGACTAAGGGGAAATTGGAAGCCAAGCCCTCCATGGCCGGATGATGCAGGGAAGTCGGCCCGGATTGCTTTACAGCTTTTGTTGTGAAGATCTGCCTTCGGAGCCACGATACTATGGGTTTTGAGCGCGTAGTTGATGTTTCTCGTCTGCTTGAGCATCCATTAAGAAACTGTCTCGACTGGCTCGAAGATAGTCACGTGTCATTGAATAGCTTCAGACATGATTGAGAAGATAACCCAAACGTTTGCCCAGTCATAGTAGGACCCACAAGTTTTGTCAGGCAGCCACTGTTAAGCGAGTGCGGTCGTTCGACTTTGAAAGTCTCCGTAACTGATTTAATCATGCTTGTTGTTCCCATCGCCAGACATACAGAGAACGGCATTCTGCCCGTCAGCGCTGGTGCTGTAGTTTTAACAGAAATAAGAACTTACTGCCGAGTCAATCTCCGCGCTAGCCCAACAAATATTCTCATCTAAATATTTGGCAAAGCATCATCAGTCATACACCATCCCGCCATCCAACATCGCACCTACAATATCCACCGTCGCGTGAAAATGGGCGCAAGTCTGAGCTCAGGGGCTATCTGGTGGGTCTTCATGCAATAAAGACCCACTGGCTCGGCGAACAAAGTAAAAAGCCCTTCCTTCAGGATCCAAGTGGTATGTGATAGGCGAGAATTCGATCTAATTTCCACAGGACCCTTTATCGCGTACGAGCATCATCCAATCGACTAAGTCCAAGCTGACATCGGACTACCCGAGCATGAACAAGCCTTGTCTAAGACGAGCTTATATGTACCCGTAAAGCCCCTAAACCTCCCACATTTTAGTGTCTCTCTAAAGCCCCTCGTTCCTCCAATCTGAGATCCATTTCACTCTCGTCCATTCTTTAACACGCCCGACATACATCATGAAAGCGTCCACTCTCTTCCTCTCGCTCCTCACTTCCAGCCCGGCAATTACCAACGCCGCCGGGTTCCAAAAACGCTGGCTCAACGGCGACAACGGCACCAATCCCGCCCCAGATACCACCACTGATTGTACCTACTGGGCGAACAGTATCACTGCGGACGACACCTGCTCTGAGCTAGAGTCGTACTTTGACATTACCTTTACGCAGCTGAAAGCATGGGTTCGTTCCAACCACCTGTCCACACACTCGAACATCAAACTGATCCGTCCTCTTAGAACCCCTCCCTATTACAGTCCTACTGTGCCCTTGTCGAAGGGTTTAGTTACTGTGTTGAGGGACCAGATGTACCCGCAAATGCGAGTACAGCCACCTCGGTCGATGCAGCCAACGCCACGAGCGCACCACATTCCACTTTTACTGATGATGATGGGGATGATGGTAGCTCGAATAGCACGAATACTACTGTCTCTTCGACCGCGACATCATCGAGTGTTCCGTCGTCGTCCGTCTCGTCTGCTAGTCATTCGACTTCGGCGTCATCATCCGCCTCGTTGGGTTTGTCCATTCCGTCGGGGTTTATCTCGTCTTGTGTTCTCCTGTCGTCGTTGGTCTGGGGATTTGTACTGGTCTAGGATGATCATAGCTCAAGGAGTCTGCTTTTGGGATGAATCACCTTAATTCTGTGTGGTAGTCCTTCCTTACCATGAACAGTAATTCACCATTGCAGTTTATCCCACACTACTGCTATTTCATAGTATCGTTTCCTCGGTCAAGATACAATTTGTCAAAACAGTTGTTATATCACGTTCCATACGGCGATAACCTACTCCGTACAAACAACTTCTGCTCACAAGGTAGGGGCTGTTTCAGTGGGCGTGACTATCACAGGCAAAGCACCAGTGAATTAACCTCGCCTCACCTCTGTTTAGTTGTTGATTACCGTTCTGCTTGCACCAGGCGATGCCCTTGCACCAGTTCGCGTAGTACGGAAGAATCATATGTGAAAGATTGCTCGGGTAAGGAGACCCACCAGGAAGGCCAAGAGGGGAGGGGTCAGAAACCGAGTCACATACGACAATCTGATCGGGTTCAGAGATGAGTTTAGTATTCGATGAGCTGAAGGGTAGGGCCAAGTGGCTTGAAGAAGGAAAGACAAGGGGCTCCTATGTCGGTGTAGACCAGGTGGAACTGAGGTTAATACGTCAATGGCGAGAGAGAGGGAAGAGGTATAGGGGACGCGGAAAGATCAAAGTTCAGGGAAAGACATCACTACTGCCAGGCTTATGTCTATTAAGTGACAAGCTGTAGGCTTCACAACTCGCCATGCGTCAGCCTCATTACTGGATGGTGGACGATTCCCTCTGTAACTACTGGCACTCTTCGCGCGGGTCTGTCAAATGGTATATATTATGGGACAGTCTACTAAATAGGACGCCAAGGGAGCAACATCGACTCCATATCCTTTCGCACCGTCGGATTTAGGGCAATAAATCGGTACTGTAGTAGCGACGACTCTCATTGTGACGCATTCGATTATCACTCTCATGACTATGATATGTGGGAGTGAATATGAAGCCCTCGCTTGGGGTGCGAATTCACACAGCCAGTATTCCTCCGAATGGCTTCACGTCAGCCCCCCAGATATAGGCATTATACCATTGGGTCACATAAGAATCAGAAACACTACCGTGGTCGAGCAGAAGTCCATAATTCACCATCGGGTCATCCTCATATTTGTCAACATTAATTGAGAAACCCCTGGCCTCTTCACAGCACAAACACATCGAAGTACAATGACTCCTATGATCCGGTCGCTTCTGACTCCTTGCTCTTTCACAACACCCACACTGACGTCCACAGCACCCTCCAGAGCCTGCACACTGCGCGCGTAGCCACTCGGAAAGATACCAATCCTTCTTTCGTTCATGGGCACACAGAAGCCGCTTCGTGACGCCATCGGGAATGGCATCAATGCAATGATAGGCCGCTCGTTCCAAATACCAAATCGTCTCCAGCAGCGAGCAGAGGTCCTTTTTGTATGTCTCCATCTCGGTCACCCAGATAGAGATATTGTCCGATGGATGCGTCGAGTCGGGGTTGTCGTTCAACTTGTTGAGCTGGCTGTACAACATGTCGTGTTTGGCTTGCAAGTACACCTCTCGCTGTATGAAGAAGCGTAGCTCGTAGCCGATATGAATGTATTGTACCATGGCGTCATGGCTTGTTGTCTCCATATCTCCGTACCATATGAACTGCTTCAGACGGACAAACTGGGCTCGGTGCCAGTTGCCCTGGCGCTCGAACCTGGCTTCGAGACGTTCGAGAAGCGGCTCAAATTTTTTGGCGAGTGTTGATTTGAACGGCATGATACGCGACTTGGGGGTTGGGCTGGAGAAAGAAAAGTTGCGTGGTGGTAGAATCTGTGGGAGGTTGTGCTGGGGGAAGAAAACATGGAGGTGAAATTTGTGCCATTGGCGCTCAGATGTGTCATGTCAATAACATGTAATGATGCCAGCCATCAGTCTTCACAAATTATTACGTGTGACCCTCAACGTGACGAGATGTTGATAAGCTGCTTAGGTAATGAAGGTCAAGCTCCAAAAGGAAAGAAACGGAGATGCCTCATACCCTTCGGACAAACGAGGTCCGCCATGTAGGCTGCTAATTTAGAATCCAAGAACCCTACATTCGTACATACTGAAACCCCCATGCCGGTACATTATTCCGACATACACCCTGAATCTCTACCTACGCCTGCCTTAAATTCAGTATTTGTAGTAGTGCTATCACCCCTTAAAATGATAAAGCCGGCCATGCCAAAGGTCTTGCTGTGCAGTTGTTCTCTTCAGCTTCCAGGGAGACTATTGAAACACATTTAAATATCGACAAAGCCAGAGACGACTGCATTACGCCCTAATAGATCTGCTATCTCTTTTGCGACGCAGTCAGAAAGACATTATACGTTTAATTGCCAGTTTAGGTAACCCGAACCTGTTCTTGCCTCCTGACTCTACAAACAGCCGTGTTCTTTCCCAGAATTCTAAGTTTCGATGGGTCAGGGAGGGACTAGACACCACCCAATAGGTGTTCACCGTAGACATTGTCCTACAATAGAAGTTTTGTATGCAGTACTTTCCGCTTCTCCAAGACATAACATCACGTCCAAAAAAACAACGCCGCCCTTGTGAGCCATACGTCCCTGAACGAATCGCGCTCTTATTCCATCATATAGCGATTTTACTGTGCCCTCGTCTCGGGATTTCCTGCAACCTCCACCACCCACCATTCCCTCCGCATTTGATATTCTACAACCAATACCACCGGCACAGATCCCGATCTGATGTTGGGCTCGGTGGGAGTGGTAACGGCCGGCCTGATCATCATTAGCATTGTAGGATTTGTCGTCTACGTTGCCCTACTTCGCGCTCAAGGAACGTATGCACTGCACTTAGCACGCAATCCTCAATTCATCATGTCTATGAGACTAATTTGAGACTCTCCATTCTAGATATACCCGCTCGTATGTGACCCGTTTCCTTCCAGCTGAAGGACCCCCACGAATCATGCACGGTCTTTGAGATCATAGACAGACGTAGTGGAAACCCAGCGGCTGGACCTTCGCGTCAAGTAATCCATACCCCCAAATGTCAGAAGATCATGTCGTTTTTTCGGAAGAAGGGGGGGACAAGCCAGATAGGAGGTAGCGACCAAAACATTGCTTTTCGATTGGTCGTTTTCTTTACTTTTCAATTTTCTTTCTTTTTTTTTCCCCCTTTGTCTCACGGTTTACTTCGGCTTTGGGCACATTCCTGCATTTGATCACTATGTACAGCTTCATATAGATCCGAGATTTTGACTCGGTAGGCCTGTTGGTCTTTAGTAGTTATTGCGCGTGAGCCTCGCCATAATGCGGTATTGGTGGAGCGCTCAATCCCGGGCGGCCTTCTTTTAGGAGAAAGCCTTGAGAAGAGGGCGCAAGCGCGCCCTGACGGGTTTGCGAATATGCAGACCCTAAACCCAACCCACCCCGTTGCTTGAAAAAGAAGTGCGTGACAGCTGGTATGATCTCTTATATGAGTATTCTGCAGAAACGTTGGTCAGTCGGAGCACCACCGATCAAGCAGAGTGCTACTAAAGAGACACTCAGGGCCCTGCGGACCGTAGCCTTCATATGAACGAGGCTTCCCATAAAGCCACGCATGACTAGACAACCACCCTTGTTCGTTCTTAGAAATTTCCAAATGTCGTAGCTTTGATGGGAGAATTAGACGCAACCGAGCTACTTGTGCTTACGCCTTCGCCATACTATGAACATCGTTTAACCATTTATTTTAACTTACGATATTGCCATCTGACAATATTCCTTCGTGGGTCAAGATACATTTCGTCAAGACGGTTATCATATCACTTCTCAAACCGCGAATGCTGCTAATCTAGGACACGCCTACACATGGATAAAGGGGTTTGAGCCCGTTGCTTAGATAGTCTTTAGTATCCTCATCAATCTGATAAAAGCCTTTGATATCGCACCTAACACATCTATATCGTTCACAAAATGAGGTCTCTCTCCCCAATTAACCGAGGTGCCGGGTGGCACCTTCCCGCGATCTCACAGTCTTCTAAATATACAACCCCCCCCCCCCCCC
>KV907495.1:763825-845575 GCA_001990825.1 Aspergillus carbonarius ITEM 5010
CCCCCCCCCCCCCCCCCCAGACAATACGCCGACCCGGACAGGCCAACCCTTCCTGTGCGCGCCAGGTGAGCCAGGCCCTTCCACTCCCTTCCCAAGTACAAAAGCAGACCACCGTACCCCGGAAAGTCCCAAAGTCTAACCCCAGCCCAGTCATCATCCGCCTATGGGACTAACCCCAGTCAGGCCAACCGGACGGACTCAAATGAGGGGAAGCGGACGGCAAATGATTCTGGCCCGATCACGGTGACGAACCTCGGGTATCGACGCATCTGAAAGGGAGGGCTGACCAGCTCGTTTTCGTGGGCGGGCTCCCTCCCTTTTTTTTCTTTTCCCCCTGCGTCGGATCTCCCCGCGGGGGAGAAGCGAGATGAGATCACGATCATCCGCCTGGTCTTGCAGGACTGGGCCAGCAGAGTCCGTGTCCCGTTGGGGTAAGATTGGCTGCGCAGGGATATGATTCCCGATCGACACGGCAACACACTGCTGACCGACCGTGTTGTCCGACTGAAGACGCCAGAGTACAAAGTAGGGGAGTTACGACGCTGTAGTGGTTTTTTTTTTTTTGGCTTGACCATGTGTCCCCTGCCTGTGACAAGGGTTGTCTGATGGCATTCCCCATTGTCTATCGCCCTGAGAAAAACCCGTTGTAACCTGTAACCCACTAGTGAATACCACCAGAGTGACCAGACTACTACTATGAAGTAAGCCGACCGATCGGTGGCCGCCGGCAAGTCCCCGCGCTGGCATTTAACCGGTTGTCCCGTGGCCGCTGGTCGGGCCAACCGACGGCCCTGATTGGTCTCCACTGCCACCCGAGGCACAAACAAGCGAACCGACCCCGCAATTCCCTCCGGACTCTGATCGCTGCTCTCATCCCTCACCAACTGTTTCCCATCACTGCAGCTCAGCAACTTAGCACCCCAGCAGCCGCTATGACTAAACGCCTTGGCTGTCGTACGGGTAACCCGGACATCCCCGGTCCCTGCCCGATCCCCCCGGCAGAACTGCGTGCTCAGCCCGTCCGACCGCCTCCTTTACTCGATCCAGCAAGTTCTCCCGCTGTCACCTCCTCGGGGTAGTCGTGTGCGCTGGCCTGGAGGCCTGGACAGTCGGGGTGCCCGCGGGGTAAAGGATGCCCAGCTTCAGCATGTTCCATGCACCCCAATGCCGATCCTGTCGTGTTGCGTCCGTGAATATCGTCACATGGATGTCAGGGTTGGCTATATAGTCGACGGGCCGCCCACCCGGGGCGCTCTGCACGGCCAGGGTACGGTGCTGAGTGGACGATGCAGATTTGTCCCCCACGGACTCCCCCCGAGGACGATGTCATCCATGTGACCCCATGCTTAGCCTGAGCCTTAGGCCCTAAGCCTCTTGTGCCCAGCCCGAGGGTGCCAGACCGGGAAAAAAAGCCAAACCGACCACGCGAAAAGTGGCTCCACTGGCGCCAAGGACGAGCCCACCCCCCTTTGGGTCCTAGTGCCCATCCTCCCAGGTGGCCCTGCGCGCCTCCAATTCGCTCGTCTGCGCCACTTATTTCCCTCCCGTCTCGAGAGCCACGCGCTGGAACGACGCCCGGCTGGGCTAGCAACCCACCCAACTCACCCGAGTCTCCTCCGGGCCCGGGGTGGATTTGCCTGGGCATAAGTCTTTTCCGGGGTTGGTTGGTTAGTCTTTACCCTTTATCCACGACCGGACACGGAGAATTACCCGCCGGACCGCCCCAGGAGGCTGCGGCGTACTGGTAAACGCACCTCATACTGCCATTTGGCAGTTGCTTCCACCTTATCTTCCCGGTTTTATCGGCGACTGCTGGTGCCGTGTGGAGTATGGGGTCGCACGTGAACCGATAGGAACCCTAATCGGATGGCCGGGTCAACGCCACCCATGCCGTCCATCGGCCAGGAATGTTTTCTCCGAGCTGGAAAAACCTCCCTACGTATCCCAGATGATAGACGCAGCATCCACCTTCTCCAAGTAATTTAAAATCATCCAGTGAGGCTTGGAGGGTTGCTTCTCGCTTTGACAGCAAAATCTGGCTAATCTGTTCACGGACTGCCGGAAGTTCGCTGTCATCGAGCCCGAGATTCGCCAGATTGATCTCCCGAGGTCATCGCGACATTCTCTAGCTCCGTTGCATCTGACCTAGGCAACATCTCTGCGTATTCACCAGTCTAGACCGCCGGGATAGTAATCATGACTAACAAGAGCAGGACTGTCCCGGTCCTCTAGACTGGCTGCAAGGTAGAGCCTCGATATAATACGACAGATTAATACCCAGCCTTTCACTCAGCGATTTAGCCACTACGGGCGGGGGGTTGCCATTCTCCCTCATTGCGTAAACAGATTAATCACATCTCGTCAGAGGAGGGGCACCGGACTTTGGTTGCATTCGATATGATCACATACGTATAACCGACCAGATTCGTGACGACCGAAGAGTGTGATAAATCACACAGCCAGCCATACCATCCCCTCCCAGATTCTCCCCTCAACTCCAAACAACCCCACCAGAGCGCCGAACTTCCCGGGACACAAATCCCGTTCCATAGCCCCGATACTGATTCCGAGGGGGGAATCACCTGTTTATTTCCGGAGTTATTTCCAGACCAGCTTCAATATGTAGTTTATAATTCCTGAATTCCGTATTCGAATAGAACAAGATATGTAAGCCAGATACGCAGCCACCCAGCCTCGCAAATCGATTATTTAGATTAGGTTTAGAAACGATGATGCCAATGGCAGATGACTGACAAGTGCAGACGGCTATGTCTCACCGAGTGATTTAGCTGTGTTTGAGTTTCCATCACTCATCTTATGTGACACTTTATAATAACGTAAGTCATTACTTATTCTTCCTCAACACATCTGTAGGATTATTCTCGTAAGTCAAATACTACATGAACAGTAGCACCGTGACGACACGGCAATGAGAATGTGAAAATATATCAGACACAGAGCAAGAGGAGATATATATTGCAGCCCTCGAACCTCATTTCACAATGAGATTAACTTAAGTTATAATCATCCAATCACACTGACACTAGAATGTTAAATCCTACTATTCTATGCCATCTCAAGGGTTATCTCTGTGTGCGCAAATAGAAGAGTGTGATTACCTGGGTTCGTGAGATGCATCGGAAATATACCGGAATAGGTAAGCGGGCCGCCGATTACCGGAAATGGCAGGTGGCCGCTTTCTGTGTTTGATTGGTAGTGAGGCGAGTTGTGGAGGTGTATAGTTAGGGGGTATTTGTTGGTTAGGATATGATAGGTAATGGATGGAGTATGGGAGTATATGTAAAGTGAGGAATGGGATTTTTGGGGAATAGAAGTTTGGTATGAGTTTGGAGGAGGTAGGGATACTGAATACTGTTGATCTTGGGACAGTTCCACGGGGTTAGCTGTGGATGGTTGAGTGAGGTGATACACAGACTATGGTGTGTTTGTATGGGATGTCGTGTTTGTCGAGACTTGTGGAGAGAGGAGTGAATAGCATGGGCACTGTGAAAATAGGTAGGTGATGGGCAAGTACTAGTAAACTGATAGTAATTTTTTTTGGATATAGAGTAACTAGGTAGGACTTGGTTAGTGATAGTGGAGAGCCTGGAGTAGATAAACACTAGTGAGATCTAAAATAGGTAAAGACTCAATTAATACATGCTAGAAATATCGCGATGCAGTCACATAAGACATAACACATCCAGTCAATACCATATCAGGGCACGTCCACCACAACAGAAGCCCACCTCACATCCTAAAGCACCGACACCCCAGTCGGATACGCCCCATCATAGACTACCGCTTTATTCTCCCTCCCCCAAAGCTTCTCCGCCTCGCTGTTCGACGGCGGCGGGACTAACCCGTTGATCTTCCACAGCCGTCGATCCGTCTCATCCACGTGGTACTCAAAATCATACCCCTTGTCTAGGAGATGCGGCGTCATGATCTGATCCAAACGGGAGGTGGTACGAATGTAGGCCGCTTCAATGTCAGGCACGTGTCGTGCAATATGGGTGATCACCACCCGGACGAAGGGTTTATCGGTGGGCAGCTTGGGGTTACCGCCAACGTAGACATCGTCGGGGTTCACTTCGAAAAAGTTGACGACCACGTAGAAGGCGGGGAGGCCGATACTGACGTACATCTTGGTGATGTCTGCGGCGAAGGATTGTTTGGAAGGACCGTCTGTGAAGGTCCCGGTGGGGTGGTAAATTTGCCAGAGGGGCATTTTGAGCTGGTGTAATGCAGAAGAGTTATGTGGGTTGGATGGTTAAGGGTGATGATGAGGCGTGGACCTAACTATGAGATTGTTAGAGCCGGACTATGTGGAGTGTGTGTGATAGATATAGCATGTAGAGGGCGACTGTGCAGACGAGCATGTCTCATAATGATTAGTGATCGGCCCGACAACAGAAATGTGAACGGGTCGAGATTAGAATTCCCGGGACCTTGGGTGGATGGAATAGGGTTGCATGGAACGATCTAGATGGGATGGGAGAGGTGGTAGCGTTGGATTTGTCACCCGCGCTCGGCCTGCTGCAGCCCTCCGAGCCCGGTGTCATCCCTTTATTAACCAGAGGCCTTCGTGATCGGGCGTATACGAGCGCCCCAAAATTTACCTGATTAGTGATCCTTCCGAGAACGGTATGTTGTTATGGCTGTCGTCATCGATGCTCGTGCTGTTACAAAGTATGAGATTGAATGCAGTGGTAACCGCCACGTCGTCAGGTATAAGTTGAGGATTGAACTCAAGCGGTAGAAGAGGCCATCACAAAGTCAACATCATTGCTGATTCGACCATAATGGCTGCATTGACCCCTCTGGTCTTCGTGACCGGTGCGACCGGCTTCATTGGTTCTCATGTCGTTGCTGCTACTCTCCGAGCTGGCTACCGGGTTCGTCTGAGTATCCGGAAAGCCGAGCAGGAAGTCACCCTGAGGAAGCTCTTCCCGGGACACGACGATAAAATCGAGACATGCATCGTTCCCGATATCGCTCAGCAGGAGTCTTTCAAGGAAGCGCTCCAGGGAGTCGACTATATCTTCCACCTTGCCTCTCCGACGCCCGGAAAAGGAGGAGACGACTTCAAGCAAGACTACGTTGATCCGGCTGTCCGAGGCACAGAGGCCATTCTATATGCTGCTCTGGAATTCCCACAAATTAAGAAAGTCGTCGTTGTGTCATCGATCCTCGCCTTGGCCCCGGTGACTTCTTTGATCGCGAAAGACCTGGTAGTAGCAGGTAAGTCCTTGGCTTATGAGTCGTGCTGGGATGTGACACTGACAGCAGAATAGACAACACCGGCGAAGTCATCCCCGTCGACGTCTCGATGGCCTTTCCCGAGGGATTCGCCGGTCATGCATTGAAATACGCTGCTTCCAAGGTCCTGGCCCACCAAGCGACTCGCTCGTTCTTGAAGGAGAACCGGCCTGACTATACCTTGATCACCCTCCACCCGACATTTGTTTTGGGTCACAGTATGATTCAGAAGACCCCCGAGGAGATCAGCGGGATGAATGCTCTCTTCTGGCAGTCGGTCAAGTCAGGAAAGACTCGAATCTCGAACGCATGGGTACACGTTTCGGATGTCGCAGACGCACACGTCAAGACCCTAGAGACCGATATCGAAAACGGAACGGAGTTTATCTTGTCACGGCCATCGGTTTCGTGGGATCATGTTGCAAATTTCATCAAGACCAAATATCCGGCCGTTGACTGTAAGCTGGAGCCGCCTTTTGAGGGGAATTGGAAGCTTGACACCACTGCCGCTGATCGGATCTTGAATATGCAGTGGAGGTCGGAGGAAGAGATTATCGAGGATATTGTCGATCAGCAGTTGGACTTGATGGCGAAGATTCCTAATTAGTGTTATATGTCGGACCTGTTTATTGATGAAGTAACGTGGCGCGTTGTTTTGCAGATTTGAGATTTGAGCCGTGTAATGAATACTAGTACTGGAGATAGAGTCTGTCAGGTGCGGTGAATAGTTTCAATCATTGTGCTTTGACCATAGAGATCTTCTGGTAGTAGGCCTGTTGATAATGGGGACATCTGGTAAAGTACGGAGTAGATTGAGGGCAATTCACTCTGCAGACACCGCATCAGACCTGGGTTCGATCCATCTTTTGTATTGGATCTCAGATGGCCGCAAATGTGAGCGACACAGAAAGAGGGAGGGATAATCTGACGTGGAACAGACACCACCGTCAACGTGCATAGGCTAATGCACGCTATCCCACGTCCCACCTATCCCTTGGTTACGGTTTCAGCCATCTTCCTTCTTTCTTCATACCCGAAGATAGTTCTAATAATCCCCTCAATACACTACAAACAGCCGACCTGACAAACTTTGTGGTAGAACCTCTTGAGAGAGGCCCTAACTGGCTGGGATGCCCGGTGATAATGATTGAGCGTGGGCAGTTGCAGACCCCCGAGGAGACCGTCGTGCCACGTCAGCACATCTGACACATGCCAATCGGAGGAATCATTCTTTCCCTTGGTCGGGTATTCAGGCTGTACAGACGATCACACCTTTACTGGCTTAGACTCGATAATTTCTTTTTTGGAAGCCAGACTCGCAAAACAATCAAACCCCCGCTCATTTTCGCTGCTCTTCTGGTTAACAATTCTTGCTGGTAACAGTCCAAGGCAGAAATATTATCTGATGCGACTCTGCATCTTGCGAGTGTTGCGAATATGAGTTTTCACTACGACACATTGAGCCCGGAAGAGCAAGAAATTCGATTACTCTGCATTCACCCTTCTCGAAACTCAAAAAGTCCCGTGCAGTGTTCCCTCAAAACCGTGTCTCTCAGGCAGCGCCCAAAATATGAGGCTCTCTCATATGTCTGGGGAACCGACCATGCTACGGAAAAGATTCTCCTGGAAGGCAATGAATTCTACGTAACTCCAAACCTCGCAAAAGCCTTGTACCGCCTTCGACGCGCATATAGGAAGCGTATGATGTGGATCGACTATATCTGCATCAACCAATCTGATACCGAGGAAAAGAACACCCAGGTCCCACTGATGGGTTCGATCTATGCAGGAGCTGATCGCGTTGTGTCCATGCTCGGAGATGCCACCCCGGAAATCAAACTGGCGGTCAAATGGGTAGAGCGGTATATGGACAGAAAGATTAGTACCGGGGCGTTCTACTGGTTCTGGCTCCGTGCCAAAAGTCGTTTCTCTGCCGCAAGACTAGTAGATGAGTCTATTGCTCTTATGGATGCCATGAAAGGGGTGTTCCAGATTGTGAAAATGTCGTATTGGTTCCGGACGTGGACATACCAAGAATGTCTGCTGGCGAAGCATGAGCCCACTTTTATCTGCGGTCATCTGGAATTCAAAGCATCGAGACTTTTAAAAGGTTCCTATTCCATGGACTGGGGCAACCTATACCGAAAGAAGTTGCCTCCAGATCTATACCAACGTGGTTTACAGGTCCAAGCAGACTTGCTTGAATATGATAACAACGTGACCGCAAACAATACAAGTCTGATATTGATATCTTTAGACCCAGAGAAAAAGCGTCGTGTGGATCCGTTGCTGTCTCATCTCCATAGGACAATTCCACGCCAGTGCCAGAACCCCAAAGACAGGATTTATGCGCTGTATGGGCTTTGCCCGGATATTCAGAACGTTTATCCACAGGATTACGACAAACCCTTTGAGCAAATCATGTTAGAAACTACAATCTGGTTGATGAAGCATGAGGCAGGGGCAACCATTTTTGCAGTACTTCCGTTCCCTGTGCACAACGCAGTGAAAAGCTCACACCCAACCTGGGTACCAGATTATAATGGAGCTTTCTCACCGTTCTTTATGTCTTATGCCCACACTCCTTTTATGGATGACCCAAAGTTTGACGAGCATTATATATCCCAAATTTGTGAGGATGCATCAATCCTGAAGCTCTGGGCCTATCGTGCAGGTATCTGCAAGGTTGTAGTCCAATTCGATGTGGACCCGCCCAAGTCTGCGAGACAGATTCTGGATGTCTTTGGGACTATGGAAGGGTTGTGGAGCGAACAATGGGGCCTCCCAATGTTGCAAGAGAGGCTCATGGAGGCCTTCAAAATATTTCACCACCGAATGGATCGCTACTCAACAAAGGAGATACATGAAGGAGTACAGAGCATAGCGCAGATCGAGCACACACCGGAGGGGGAGCCAATTTTGGATCCCGTGAATGAGATATGGGTGGTGTATGAGTTCGCTGAGTTCTTAGATCTCCTTGGGGGTAACCGGCTTTTATTTGTATCCAATACACATGGCTGTACATTCGGGATCAGTCCTGGAGTTGGGGAGGATCAAGACATCCTTGTTGTACCATACGAGTCATGTCGCCCGCTTATACTTCGAAGTGACTCCATGGCAGGGGGGAGAAACGGCCATGTGCACTATAAAGTGGTTGGCCAGGCCATGACCGGACGCCAGGACAGGCCAACAGCTTTCAGTGATGGAGTCCAGCAGCAACTCCCGGAGAAATTTCTTGTCATTTAACTGAGAATATCCACCATACAGTTTGAACTTATGTCCAGTTTGGTTGAATGTAACTTGAAAATCGACCATGGTGTTGTTTAGGCACCGTGATTTGACCATGTCAAACCAGAACATAGAGGTTGATGAGGAGGGTGGACGTGACTGGTGAATAACATGCAACCTAAAATAGTCAAGCAAAAGGGATTGTACTTTTGACAGCCCAGTTTCTTGTTGGAATATTGAAACCGCGCCATTGGACCGTGGATTGGGATTTGGAGGAGGAGGAGGAGGAATTATACATCCATTTCCTGGTCGCAAGTAAGTAGTTCAGACTCCCAGGTGATATACAGGAATGTTCTTGGAAAGTGTGTTCTCTCGACATATCATGATAGCTATCCTAACTTACATTATGAAACAACTATAGAAAATACCTTGAAAACATTTCTATCCGACAATAGCTCTTCCAACATGCATTCCAGGCTGCTCCAGGGTGAAATTCACAGACTGATCATTACAGCACCCTTAATCTCTCCCATTTCTCAAGTGCTTTGACATAGCGAGACCGCATTCGCTCCAGCCTTGCCCGCATTCGAGCGTCTGATTCGTCTTCCCCAGCAATAGTATTCAATTCATCGTCATCCAGCTTCGCAAAGGTCTCGACAGAGACGGTGAGCATTGGGCATTTGGGGCCCAGCACATGTCGCTCGACCACCTGCATGGCCACGTTGTCTATAAAGCGATGCAGCGCAATGAGATAGTAGGATTCCAGCCTGGCGCGCACAAAGAGCACTTGACTCAACAGAGTCGATATAAAACGCGGACGAGCTCCATTTGCGATGACGCCCGTCTTGACCTCGCCATTTGGTTCCTCATGGGCAGGGCTGCCTTTGGATCTTTTGCCAAGAAGAATCTGGCCTCGACTTTGATCCGCACTGACCGTGTCTAACAGTAGCTGTGGGTTCCGAGTCACCAAGGGTCTGGTTTGATTGTCCTCCAGCAATTCCTGCAGAGCAGTATCTGTATTCCGATGCCACTCCTCCAGGGCTTTCCCCAGCACGCGGGTCACTTCCAATCGCACCTTGCTGTTGGGGATTGCGATGCGGAACAGGACCTCATGGCAGTTCTTGACCAGGTCTTTGACGTCCTCGACGAAGCGCTGGGCAATACCTTCCCAATGAGCGGACTGCTTGCGAAAGATCTTTTCCTCGACGTCCGGATGAATGGTACCTGGAAGACTGCGGCCCTCACTGATCTTGGCCTCTTTATAGATCTCCGCATAGAGACCCGGACTCCTGCTGACGACCTCCTCCCACTCCGCCGGATTCGAGCTCGTTGAGCTGAGAGCTTCGAGATCTTTGTGAAAGTTCGAGAAACGAAGTGGCATGTTCTGTTGGTCGGACATCTCGTCGTAGAATCGATCTAGACGCCGTTGCACTTCGTACCGCAGCATGATCCTCGGGTCCTGGGACGGCACATCTTGGTACTGACCGCGCAGCGTCGCTTCTGCCATTCTCTGCATCTCATTGCAGAATTGGAAGACAAAGTACCGCTGGGCCTTGGGGTCATCGCGCGCGTCCCCCATCCGGCTGAGGTCTGACTCGCACTCTCGCAGCTTTTGCCGTATCTCGCTGACGATCTGAGGGATCCCCGCCTGGATCTGAGTTCGTCGCTCCTTGTCAATGTACTTCATCAGCGCTTGAATTCCGGTCCGATCTGTCGCCACGGTCTCCCAGTCTTTCTTGGCGAACTCCTGCTGTTCTCGTTCGTCACGCTCTTCGTCCGTGATGTGAACCTCGACCGGGACTCGGTTTCGCAAGCCAAACCACCCGTGGTCCAGATGAGGAACCGTCGCCAGATTATTCTGGAGAAGTTGAACCATCTGGGGATGGGATGGTCAGTTCTGTGCCAGAAGGCCCACGGATCGGTGATACATACCCAGTGGTCCGACCCTTCCTGTTTGCGGTCGCACTTGGTAAGCACGCCGATACATCGCCCTTCCAGCCCAGGGAGATCCTCCATCAGTTCAAAGATGCGGTGACGTTCCACGTCCACATTATCCATGACAATTCTATCCTGCGGTCAGCCACATAGGAGGTGAGCAATGGAAGGGGGACTTGCAGGATGATATTCCGATCGTTGGCCAAGTAGCTGCGCGCCAGCTCCCAGGCCACTGCTGCATTCATGCCGGTTTCATCTTCCGATTGCCCATTGATCCCGAGTGAGCCCTGCTCCTTTACCGCGGACTTTTTCTTATGGGTGTCCTTGCGGATTAACCCCGGAAGGTCGACGATGGTCCAGTGCATCTCGTCCGGGCCCGACCGTTCGATGCGCAACGTCGCATCACTCAGCGTCATCTTCCGGTCGTGGTGGTCCCCAAAAATACACTCCGTTGCCTAATAGACGGATGAGTAATTGATCGACATCGGTCCCGAGGGAGGAATGTTACCTTGTCTATTATCTCTTGCATCACGTCGGGGGTCAACTCCTTCTTCTCAATCGTAAAGTCTTTGATGCGGGCGAGCAAGGCTTCATCATTTTCGGACTGCCGTCCTGGGACGATGGTCGCCTTGATCGGAAGGTCTTTCGCAGCCGAGGTTTGTCGAAAGGAAATCTGCGTGGGGAAGCGCGTGCAGGTCCCAGCCTTCACGGGGAAGGACACTTCGGTGATGGCCTGCAACACCGAACTTTTCCCGGTCGACTGATCGCCAACTACCACTAACTGGAGGGGGGTTGAGCAACGTGCTCACGGGCCGCAACCCAGAAGCCGGGTCAGGGAACTCACCTCTGGTAAATTGATGGTGCCGCTTAGCCCCAGAGCCTGAAGCTCGTCGATGAAGGCCAGCTGCTCTGAGCTTTCCACGCCCACGAAATGACGCACTCGTTTGCCCATGGTGAGATACACGCTTGCCGGTCAACACTCTTCTCCGGGGGGGTTGGGGAGTTCACTTTTCTCTAATTCCTAGCGTGTTCCGACCCAGGGAAGCATGGTTAAATATAAGTAACGGACTCTAGGCGCTAATTCCGAACAAGACATTGTTGAGAGAGAAGAGAGAACCGGGGGGGGGAAGTGGGTCTTTCATTGGAAGTTGCCGCAGTCAAGCTGCATGCCCTAACCGCCGCTATCCACCCCTCCCTGTACCCCGTGCGAACCGTTCATTTGTGGATGAGACAATAGCGCCTCGATAACGGAGCAATGGATCGTGATTGGCCAAGTATACCCCTGACTTACAGCCTTATCTCGAGCATGTTCCCCTAGTTGTGTGGCAGGACACTCCCAGCGGATGTATCATTGGTGTGTGTGTGTCGAGGAAATATGGCCGCGAAGCCATTCCGCTCTCATTGGGCATTGCCGTGTTTCAGGTGCCTATTTATGGAATTGACTTCTGATCTCCGCTTTTCATCGGTCTGGAGAAACCGCATAACCGTTACAGTCATCTCAGAGGGTGGGTAATCGATTGCCCACCTTAGCGTGCCGACACCGGAGATCTCACGATCGGGAACGCTAACAAGGGACTCCATTCACTCGCTACAAGCACCAAATCATAGCCACCGCAGAACAGACTATTCCGAACTATTACTCACCGGGGTATTTGTCTTAACAGACCTCCGCACCTGGATACAGCTAGTTCCAATATTCATATGCTAATATTTGTTACATAAGCCAGATTAACTAACTACCACAAATGAGATTGAGTTACCAAGTAGAATTGATAGTAGTGGAGCTAGTTGCTTCATATCACAGATCGGAGATACACAAGCTACTTATGAATTTTATGCACATTCAAGGATATCAAGTTATAGTTCATATCATATCTTGAAACTTTGAGAGGTTAAAATCTGTTTAGAAATGCTTTTCTAAGTCCAGCTTCCGAGTCATTAATCAGAGAATTATATCATACTACAGATGACCAACATTATCTCTACTGCAATCATGATGAATTTTGTATATTTTTGACATGATTAAGTCATATATCTAATTAATAACTTACTCCCTATTTCAAGCTTCCATAAGACTGATTTTTATTTCACCGTCACCGGATTGGACTCCTATTGACTATATGTATGTTTCTCAACCCCGAGAAAGCCCCAAGACCACCTCCAATTACCCTAAGTCATAGACTCAAAGAACTTAACAAACTACTCCAAGCTTCCCAAAAGTATCTGCCCTCAGCTACATCACATATCAAACCTACCACCAAGCAAAATCCAAAGACAAATCCCGACTAACAACCAGTACACAAAGATAGGATCCCCCAACTCTATATTCCACGCTGCGCCTTCTTCACCACCCCCGCACCCAAACCCCCAAAGCAGTCATACCCCCCATCACCAATTCAAACGGCGCCACCTGTCGCCAAGCCGCCTCGCCCGTCCTATAAAACACCACTGCCGCGAGAAACCGTCCCGGGATGGTAGCCACCATCAGGGGGATGTTATTCTGATAGGCCGCGATGGCATAGAACGTGCCGAGCGTCAACGAGGACAGACTGGCGGGGGATCAGAAAAGCCAGGGTTTTGTTTTACATGATGACAAGTCCAGTGCGTACCTCATCGCTTGGATGGTACCTGTGCTGACGTCCTGTAGGGGTAGGTATTGGGATTGCGCGGCGGAGGTGGGGCAGAGAAGGGTGTAGAGGCCGCTGGCGAGGAGGGGGAGGGACTGCAGGGCGAATAGATATTTTGGGAGGTGAGAAGGCATGTTTGTATTTGTTGTGTCGTGGGGTTGGGAAGGAGTGGGTGGGTAGGGTAGGCTGTGGAGATGTGGATGAGATCGAGGTCCACTATTTCTGGATCGCTCCGGGAGGAAGTTGGCCGGTGAGATTAAATCACGTTATCAGCCTAGGGAGAGTGTCACGTGTCGGGGGTGGTTGTTGGAGCCTATCATGTCTCTTGTCTGGTCTCACATGACTGTTTAGGCTATCAGTGAATAGCATGATTTGTGCTACGTAGCAGACTTTAACATATTGGATTAATGTACATCAAGGCGCCAGAAAGTCGTTAAAATCAGAAATTCGGCGGCAGATATGCAGGATTTAAGGAAGAAAATACAGAATGAAGATATAAGAAGAACTAACACAGCAGTGGTCAAAGCTACAAAGAGATGAGTGAGATTGTTGATTTGAAACGTACAAAGGAAAATATCAGACATGTAAAGAGAAGAGGCAAGTGGGAAGTATAATTGGGGAAAAAGGCCGAGGGTTGCAAAAGTATTCGTCACAGTTTCGATCTTTTATTACTTTCTTTTTAATTCGTTATCTTGCTTTTACCTCCTAGTGTTAAAAGTAAGGTATACATTACAGCAGCCGAGTCTCTACCCCTCTATTTCATTGGAGACAGTGTAGCTATACTCCACTCTATATCTTTTAGGCCCTACCTCATACCGTCCATTGCACGTCTCTTAGTCTCGCGCTCCATGTAAGCCTGCCACTATAGCAAATGACGCAAGTATTCAATGTGTACATTCATGCTAAGTTTTCACCCAGAGAAACCCCCCTAGGCCCAACAACTGACTCCACTTCTAGACGTAAGAAAAGCATCGGGATGATAAATCCCTCAAAGAGCGTTGATACACCATCACCATCAACAAAAACAAGGATGAATCAACGAATGAACAACACCTCAATGAAACAACGACTGGGAAGAACCCAAAGTCACTATTCCGTCGGGGAAAATAAACCCAATAGCCTAACTTGTCCTAGAATCCCCTTTTCATGACAACACGGCTCACTCCCGACAGACCTTCATGATAGTCTGCAAAACAACATCATTCTCCTTGAAAATCGAGCCCAAAGAAGCCACTTCATTGGCCGACATTTCCCTCCGCAGTTTCGCAACCGAGGCCAGCCCTTTCCCATCCCGGGCGACCTTGGCAATGGAACCCACTCCAAACAACATGCCGATGATGTTAACGACCGCCGAACTGGGGTCCTCAACCGTATCATACAGAGCCAGGGCGCCGTTACCAGCCTCCCCGGCTATGGCGATGCCACGAGCAAGATCAGCCAATCCTGCAGCAGCAGCAGCTTCTTCCCCAATAACAGGGACAAACTGAATTCGGGTATGCTGATCAGCAAAGAATCAAAGAAGTGGGAGAGGAGAACGAAGTGACTCACCATAAGTACGACACTGACAATCAGAAGAATAAAGTCCTTCTTCCTCTTCTCCTCTTCCTCCTCTTCTTTCTTCTCCTCGGCCCCCAATTTCTTCGCTGTCTCCATGTCGTCGATGGCCTGCATCAAGAGGAACACCGGCACGCTATACGCCTGCGCCGCATCGGACACGGAGCCATTGGTCCACTGGCCGAGCATGATATCCAATAGAGTCGCCTGCATGGCAGTCCGTAGGGCTGGAATGCTACCAATGCCCTCAGTGACGATATCCTTGGGGTTGGGCACGACCATCGAGGCATTCTTGGTGGGGAAGTCGGCGAACTTGTACTCGAATCTCCGGCTCGCGTGAGGCTGGACAAAATCCAAGGTGTACGTGTATGTACTATATTCCACCCAGTCCTCGTCAATACCGGCGTTAGTGAGCGCGGTGTCGTAAGCCTTGTGGTCGGAGAGGATGAGGGTTGTTGCTTTTTCCTCGATTTCTTCCCGCACGTTGGTGCCGTTGATTTCGGTGCATGGGATCTCGTCCCCGTTGCCAAGTTTGCAGGTGAAATCTGTTTTGTCATTAGTACTGGCGAAAATTCGAATACCTGACTTGTTGCTGATGCAGCCAGCCCTGGGCAACTTGGGGGAAGGGGACACTCGTACAATCCATTCCATATCCCAGACTGGGGAAGGTCATCCACTCCGTCGTTGTGCTCTTATTGAACATGAAATCATCGATCAGGACTTTTGGCACCATATCCTCCATGTACGTGACATAGTAGCTGAACAGTTCATTGTACCCGTTGTTGACAGCGGTGTAGTTAGCGTATGCCACATCGAGCATATCGATGAGAACTTGCAAAGCATACAAGGCAATACAGTCCGACCGCAGGCCCCCGCTAGCGGTGGACAGAGCGTCCAGGCTGGAGTAGGCCTTGGAGTAGTCACAGATTTGGTAGTTATCTTCGACATCGTTGCTCACGGCTTCTCCGGTTCCATTGCTAGCGTAGGTCTGGTTCAAATCCACCGCCCAGTCGGAAGTACCGGCGAAGTTCAACCCACCGGTCCAGCTCCGTCTGGAGGCGTAACTGGATGGACTAAGCCATGAGACCCAATTGTCCTCGTCGTAGATCAGTACATCGCCCTCGTCCTGGTATTGGGTGATGCTGATGTTGCCATAAACCTCCGGGTTATCTGCTTGGCCAATGATTTGGTAGATTTCGTAGTTGGACAAATAGCCAGCGCTTTGTACAACACATACATCGCAGTGAGCATGGAAGAAAGAAAGGATAAGTGTTTTAGCAGGGATCGGGGGGCTTACGTTTGAGTACAGGAGCCCGGCTCTGCGCCGGATTCAGGTCCGGTAAAGTGACATTCAGGTCCACTGCAGCTGGGGTTTTCCATTTTGAAGCTGCGTCCGTACAGGGCCAGACCAGCCACGACCTGCTTGGCGGGAACACCGGCTTTGGTGATCATGGACAAAGCGTACGCGGTTTCTGTCTTGTTGACCTGACTGCGAAGGCAGCCACCGTCTGGGCATCCAGAGCTGGGAAACGCGGTAAGTAGGGGGTGTGTGAGTGTGACAAGGGGGGAGAGCAGCTAACTCAGCATAGGTCCTTTGGTAATCCCACTGGCCGTGAAGGTCATAGGTCATGTAGACAATGTAGTCCTAGAGAGAAGCGTCAGAGGTGCCGGCGGTACGATGAAACAGAAACGGAAACACATACGACTACAGCAGCCATGTCCTTAATGGGAAAGTTCTTGAGATACCAATACGATGCCGGTGCAGCAATGGATAAAGACTTGCTGGAGGGCAGTTCACTTCGCAGCAATTTGAGAAACTCAAGATACCGTTCTGGTGATTTAGGAGAATCGGCTGGAATACCAGGAATGTCTTGGGCCTGGTGAGAAAACGTGAGTAACATGAGCCGTGGCAGTAAGGGGATCGAAGATGCCTACACCAGGATACTCCCAGTCGAAGTCAACACCATCAAGGTCATGATCGACGATGAAGTTGGCAATGTTCTTCGCAAGGGTTCTGCCAATGTTAGATACCCCGACATGGAGAGAAAGGCATGTTGTATTGCTCTTTGGCAAACTCACTGGCGATTGCCATCCATCACCCCATCACGGAGAATGGAATAGGTATAAGAAGTGGTGGAGAACCCCCACCCACCAAAGCTGAGGATTCGGTTCATACCGGTGAGGTTGAGCAAACCATTGAACTGATCTTGATCGCCGCTAACATCCACTTCCCAGTCCGTTGTGATGTTGGCAAAGGCCCAATGAACGTGCGTATAGTAATCATTACCCTGGAACTTTGAGATGTCCATGTTGAGACAAGGGCGATCCAGGTTCCAGCTTTCGAAGTAACCGATCCGTTTGATTGAGCTGGGCTGATCTTCATTGTTAGTGATATTAGTGCCACAGTTAGAGATACATCCGTTGGTTCCATTTTTTGCAGTTCCAGGAGCCCTATGCAAGATATGAAAAATTAGAGAGGTGCCCTAAAGAAGAAGACGAGTCGGAAAAGAGTTATTACCACTTACCCGGTGTCAGCAGGATCGTTGGTACAGAATTCGTCGCTAATACCACACTGGCCCCAGATGTCACAGCAGGCATTGAGAGGACAGGGGTTCAGATTAGTCCAATTACTTGCGGCCATGCCGGATGGCTGAGTTGTCCCTGGGACCTATAGTAAAGCATAATAATAATCAGTCTACCTATTCACAACTTGGTGAGGGGAAGCTAACCTGGGGCCCACAGAGGGCGTTCTCCATGGGTGCTGGGAATGGAGGCGTGCCCTCGCTCAGACAGATCCTCTGGCCCTTTTGAAGACGCAAGCATCCGGCCCAGCCCATGTCTCCTTATTATAGTCGGGTATCTTAGTCTCATTCATATGATGGGCAGTCGCAATATCTGAGCAGTCGTCATCTGCCTCGATAGTGTATGTGTAGCAAGTGCCGTTGGAATAGGGCTTAGGAGCAAAGTCTGGAAGCGTTCCTGAGGAACAACAGACATACTGGCCGACTATGATGGAGTTACAGAAGTCTGACGCAGAGTTGTAGCTTTTGAGTTCGGTCTCTGAAATACCACACCGCTGGGCAAGACTCCAACAACCATCACCAGAGATGGCCTTGGTGTAGCTGCAAGTGCTGCTCACCGTGGAAGAAATGAGAGAAGAAATAATCACCAGGATAGAAAGGAGTGGCATGGTGACGAACGAGTGTAGCCATGAGGATGGCAAAGGAATCTTGACAGATGTAGACTTTATAGTCACTGTCTTTGGGGGCTCCAGCGGCTGGCATCTTAGGAACAACCATTACACCTAACACCACGGTGGAAATCTCTGGTCCACCATAAAAGCCTTCCCCTGATCTAAGTTCCGGCTAACCGGAAAGTAGACAAATAATAATGGAGAATGCTTGTATGCAATAAGCATTTCTGCGTGGGACCCGACTTCACCAATCAGAATCTCGTAATTTTATGGTGTGAGGCTACTGGGAGCCCTAAGTCTAGTATGGTCTCACACCATGTCTCCGCAAAAAAAAAGCCCTGACTTGCTCCTGGCTCCATCATTTCATCCTCGGATAATGAGGCTGTTGCCTAGCAATTACCCCACCTAAGCGAGATTACAGAAGCATATTGTGAGTGGCGACCAGCTCTTGTGCCCCGAACCGAGCACTTAGTGTAAGCTTAGGATTCAGGTACAAGCATTGTCCGAAATGAACCTATTTCATTTCACCACTAAGGTACATAGCAGTTCAATAGTTTCGCCCATAGTCTGTTCCCGCCGGTCAACTTCCGAACTTATATAGAGTTCGGCGGTTCTATGCTTTACGGTCCTGGGAACTGCCCTTCATCTCCCTCACATCTTGTCAGCATGCGACTTAGTAGTACCTGTCTTTCTCTGTGTCTTCTGGCACCCTCTGTGTTGGCTAATGTCCTGGCCGGACCATATCAGGTATGGGATTCCCATGAAAGCAATGCGCCTCGGGAAAGTATGATTGCAGCTAACGTTGTCTGCATAGAGCGTGCTGCTTTGGTACGCTTACCGGATGGATGTGATGGTCAATGAACCAACAGACAGGCTTATTGCAGTTGGCTGTGTTGGCACCGGTCCGGGAAACTCTTTCCTGTTCGATGAGTTCCTGAGGTACATTCAAATGACCAGCAAGAAGACCCCATTGTGGACGGGGTCGACCACTGTTGGCGATGATCTGACTCCGGACGTGGTGAGCACAGCCAACGAGCTGGCCACGCGTGGAGTCGCCAAAACTTCGACGCGGTATACAAACACCTACAAGACGAGCAAATTATGCGAAACTCTGAAGGATAAACCAACAGTTACTTATTCAGAGCTTTTGGGTGCAATTGTCAACAGCATCCAGAAGTGCCGCGCCAAAGTCGCGACCCTGAGCGGCATCGACATTGATCGAGAGCTGAGTGGTGCTCGTCGGGCATTGACTATTACTCATCAAGCACGCTTGGCCGATAACGCGGGATACATCATCAAGGGTGTGAACAACATCCTTGGGAAGATGGGCGCAACATGGGTGAGCAAGACAGCTGGCCTTATAGATGCATTGGTCATTTGCTAACGGGATCTCCCAGACTATTGAAACAACTCCCAGTGCAGCAGCGGAGGGCGCCCCCTTCACATGGGAAGAGGCCAACACAGAGGCCACAATTTCGGCTCATCCAGATGCGAGTTCGGATATGATGGACGCTGTCAAACAATACATTGATTCTTATGGCACTGATAGTACTGACCGTCCCGCAAAGAGTCATATGGACGCTGTTTCCGCGTGCCAACAGGGCGAGAGTCGCCTTATGAGTGATTCGACATGCTGATGTGAATATACCCTCAACAGACTATCTAGCGGGCTCTTCGGGAGCGGATAGTGCAGGGAAGCTGGAGGAGGGCTTGACAAAATGGCCGGAGGAAGGAATATGCGAAGAGTACGAGCTATTGCAATGCATTTCAAGCAGGTTCTTCGAACCGATGTTTCCGCGGATCACATATGTGATCTTGAATATTAGATGGCGTGGATAAAGACGATTTTTGTATCTGGGTAACAAGGTTGGACCGTTCTCAACCACGGAGCAGATACTGGGCTCACCATCAGCCAGCATAATGTCAGTATCGTATTCATTCACAGAAACTTTATCGATAGGACGGAGGGGAGCGTCTTTTCATATTGCACATGCAGAGCCGAAACATGATAGCAGGGCGTAATTTTGGGAATATCTCGTCGGCTTTGAATTCCTTCACAAATTTGTATTTTTCCAAAATAGACTCCCTCATTTTCTCCATCACAGAGTCCGCAGAATCTCTGTGAAGGTCCACCGGGATATGATTCTCCTCATAGCACCTCGCAGCAAAATCTAAGAATTGGGACACTCGCATTTCATTGTAGACATCAATGAGTTGAACTGGTGCGTCACCCAGTAGACCGAATAGGCTGGACTGTGCCCCCGTTCTGGCGTCCGTATGTATAACTACAATACGCACAACGACTCTCCAACTAGGCAGCCAGTTAATGATCTCCAGCCTCCTTTCCATTGAAGGCTCCCCTTGCCACGTGGTGAGATAATCAAGCATGAAAGAAGCACCTCGTGGGACCTTGCCACTGAACCAGGCAAGACATTCCAAAGGGCAGCCTGATAATGTAGGAAAATCCATCTCATACCAGGGGTTCCAGTTAAGGTGCACGGAATCTCGAGTCAGATCCAGCCAGCCTGGACAAATAGTATTTCCAGCATCCCACTGTGCTTCTTCCGGCATGTCTTCGGGAAAAGAATCGAATACTCTGCCCGTCTCAAAGGCAACCTCCCGTGACTCGCGACAAACCTGAGCTAGAAGTGGCGGGGATGCATTAATCTCTGATGTAATGCCCATATGACACGAGGATTTTAAAGTAGAGATCATTTCTTTAAACTCGTTGAAGTAGATGGGAATATCCAACTCGGCAACCCGGTGTGGTAAGCATTGACGCCAAATGGCGAGCCGTAGCTCGGTTGGGAGTTTGGGGAAGAGATGGAAAGTAGGCTCGCAGGAGCCTGATCTGGTAGAGGCCATGTTAAACTTCTCAAATATCCAGGATGTGAGAGAAAGGTGAGGAAATCTTTCGAACTAACGATAACTAGAAATGAAGGGGCATGAAGTGGGGGAGAGGAAGAAAATTCAGGTCAGGGTCCAGCTTGATGCTGAGCTGACTGTGGTCACGTGAGAGTGGGAAGGGTCCTGCCAAGTCAGGGAGGGTTCAGTTTGGTTCTGGCAGCTTAGCCATTAGGCAGCAGTCGGATGCTCGGCAGGGGTCCGGATCAGGCCCCTATTATGGAGTGGTTCGTATACGGAGGGATTACTGCTGGGTCAGGGCTGGTGAAGCAGAGGGAGGTGGATATTTCACCGCATGAAAAGCTTAACCCGAGGCTAAGCACCACTAGATCGGCGCTAACAAGCCCCACCGCCCCATCCTCCAAATTGCGGTCCTGGAAATGAGACAATCATCAATTTGGGGATTATGCCAAGGTAGAGGACTTTGCATTAACGCGCAATCGGTCATAACAACCAAATAGACCAGAAGAGATTAATCCTACTAGTTTTACGGGTGAGGAGGATCGAGTTGTCCCAACAAATCTATGACTGTTTTAGTATATAATTGCTGCCCTGTGCCCTAACTACCAACAACCTATCGATAAACCATTATTGACGAAGTAGAGACACTTTCTATTGGCCTGGGCCACCATATCTACTATTCCTCATGTTGCACATTCATTCGGTATTTGCCTAGTTCCAGCTTATTAGCCGCGTGATCCTCTCTAGCATGGATAGCTTGCTGACCTTTGTGGAGGGCCCGGCTTCAGTATTTCTAAAAGATAGGCGAACCATTCAAGGATCAACTGTTTTGAGTGAATCCTGCCTGCCAGATTCATTTCCCGCATTCGTGTGATCGTCTTGCGTCTCTTGACATCATACTGGGTTTCGCATGAAGCCAACCGGTTCAGTATATAATAGCTTCCCAATCCTCACCCTCCACGCAATTTCAACTGATAAAAAGCAACATCACAATCCTTCCCAGACCATGAACCCACATCATCTAGTCCTGCCAACGCAAACAACTCCGCCCGTTCACCCCGATTATACTTATGACTACACCCAAACCGAATCTTCTCATCTCTCCTCACCACCAACCCCTCCAACGGCTCACCCAAGGTAATATCCCTATCGCCACCGCCCGGGTGCCCTCCAGTGCGAATCTCGCTCGGTTCTGAATACTTCCACCCCAGCGATCCGTGCGCTGATTGCACGGCGTTTGCGTGAACTGATCGATGAGATAGCCGTTTGCACCGTGGAGTTCAACGCCGTCGAAGCCGACGTCGTGGATGGCGATGCGGGCTGCAGTAGCGAAGTCGGTGATATAGGAGTCGATTTCTGAGTCGGTGAGGGGTCGGGGCGTTGCGTCCGTCGGGGTAACGGGGATGTTACTGCTCGAGACGAGAGGGTAGTTTTTGGTGGCGAGGAGGGCTGGGTCCGCGGCGCGTCCGGTCGCCCAGAGTTGGCAGAAGATGTAGCAGCCTTGGTTGTGGACGGCGGTGACAATTTCCTTCCAGGCTTGTTGTTGCGCGGGGCTGTAGATGCCGGGGATGTAGGGTTCGCCGGCGGCGTGCGGGGCGATGTCGGTGGCTTCGGTGATGAGGAGGGTGCCTGGGGTGGAGGCACGTTGGGCGTAGTATTCCTGGACGATGGGGAGGGGGTTGGAGGTTTTGGAGGCCCGGTAGCGGGTTGTTGGGGCCATGATGAGGCGGTATTTGAGGAGGCAGGGGCCGATTTGCAGGGGTTGGAAGAGTTTAGAGGGGGTAGAAGGTGGAGGGGGTGCGTTGATTGTCATGTTGGTGGATGTGAGGTGTGGAGTCAATTGGGAAGAGGGGGGTTATGGTGCAATGGAGGAAATGATAGTAGGGGATGACTGAAGTTGATGGCTTATAGATCTCTATCCTTAACGATACTTGGTGTTGAGAATGAGATTTGTGATATCCGCTCTCCAAGCCCTAACTCGGTTGTTTTGTCTTCCTCCTTGCTGCCTTACTCCAGCACGAGGAACTCAGTCTAGCAGATTACAGCACAGCGAGTTCAGCTGCGCCTCTCATCGTCTTAATACCGTATCGTATGGATGTAGGCGTCGGGATTTGGAGTCCTGCATGTGCATGCTGCATGCACCTCGCAGCCAGATCAATGACTCCAGCCAATTAAACGCCGGGCGATAAACTCGAAGTTGGGAAAATTTAACTGCCATACAGATGATTCCACAGACGCAATGGAGACCAATTTAAACAGGACACGCATTTTAATCGATCTCAGCCATGCATCTAACGTGGTTGTGCGTTTTCTCTCCTCCGCCTTTCTATTCCTCCCGTTTGTGATTTCTTCACCTACAAACATATATTACGGACAGCAACGGGACAAGCCGTCCCGACCCTCATCATCTAACTGCTCCATTCCCCATTTATATTTATCTACAACCGAATCAATTTGCTTATCCCGACAGAAAGGGCCCTTTCTAAGGAGAGGACGGAGAAATGACCATCCTCATCCTCGGCGGCCGCGGCAAAACTGCCACCCGACTCTCTGCTCTTCTTCAAGACGCCCAAATTCCCTTCATCGTGGGAACCAGCTCCCCCATATCCATAGGTATATACCCCAGCGCCCATTTCAACTGGCTTGACAGAGAAACATGGGAGGCTGTATTCAACCGCACAGACTCACCCATCTCCGCCATCTACCTTGTGGGCGCCCACGCGCCGGAATTCATCCCGCCCATGCTCGAGTTCATCGACGAGGCGTATTCCCGGGGTGTGAAACGGTTCGTGCTCCTCAGCGCGAGTACTACTAAAAAGGGGGATGCGATGATGGGTGAGGCGCATGCGTACTTGGATGCATTTGAAGATATCCGATATGTGGTTCTGAGACCGACTTGGTTTATGGGTATGAATCTCTCTCTCTTCTGACACTGGTGAGGGTTGTTAACTGACATTGATCTTTCCAAAAAGAAAACCATATCGAAGACCCCCACTTAAGCTGGATCAAAGCAGACAATCGAATATATTCCGCCACTGGTGCGGGCAAGATACCATTCGTCTCAGCGGATGATATCGCACGGGTTGCTTTTGTTGCCTTGACGGAGTCGCATCTGTTTCCGCAGAAAGAACATGAGTACATGGTTTTAGGCCCGGAATTGCTGTCTTACGCTAAGGTATACTCTCCAGTCATGAATGATGGGGATGTGCTAATCAATGGATAGATGGCTGAGAGTCTCGGTGACGTCCTGGGCCGGAAGATTACGCATGTTAGCTTGTCAGAGGATGAGTTTGCCCGGGTTCTTGTTGAAAAGGCCGGGTTACCTGCGGACTTTGCTCGGATGTTGGCTATGATGGAAGGGGCGGTGGCAGAGGGGTCGGAGGAACGACTCAGTGATGATGTAGAGAGGCTGACTGGTCGGCCGCCTGTGCGGTTTGTGGATTTTGCTAGGGAGAAGAGGGAGTGTTGGATGTGAATTAATATGATATTGATACTCGGCTGTTGGGTTGTGGTTTATATCATTCAAAGAGAGAACATACGACGTGGAGAACAGAGCTTCCCGGCCCTTTCCGGCCCCACAGGCTTGTTCCAACCCTACCGATGACATAAGAACCTCCATGTAGCTCAGCTGGTTGCAATAAACAACGCTCGTGTTTTCTTCATCGTTTCCCTCGCACAGAAAATGACCTTTAAGCATAGTCTGTATTGACAGAGACTCTTTTGGATGATGTCCTGCTGTTGGTTGGCCCAAGCTTTGATTAGTAAGTTTGTGTTACTGTCTAGCCTATATAACTCGCGATTTCCCTTCCAATCCACACCATTTACTCTCCCACCCGCATGACTCTCTTCATTATGGAGAACGCTACCCCCAGTGTTGAAGAACGCAGAACTGTGTACGAAAAAGGCTTTCGCATGTGGCAAAGTCTGTACATGCGTGCTATAAATGGATCCGGCTTTCCCCAAACCTGTTTCCAGGTCCAGCCAGCACTCCAAAACCAGCCTTACTTTCCAGATGACTTGCATCTCAAGCTCACTTACAGTCATCTCTCTGTCTCTGGAACATCGACCTGGAAAGGATCGTCGGAGCACTGCAACATACCTCCAGTGGAACGACATCTTGAGATTCCAGTCTCGATTGACTGTCCAACCCCCCTCAGTGTGTCTACAGACCTAGACCAAAGCCATCAGGAATGGTTCAATACGGATGAAAATCACCTCCCTATATTGATATTTGCATGGAGTTATATATTTTCAGCACGCTGGGCTGAGCTCATGCCCGAAGCAGTACTCGCATATACGGACAGCAAAGCATGCAACAGCGACAAGCACCGAGAACAAGGTCCTGCTTTGGTAGACGTAGGGGTTGTCAGTGATAACGCAGCAAGATGGTGGGCTGCGATTTTAGCTCCAGGAGACGGCTGGCAAGCCTATATTGCTATCGGGAAAGACAAATTTCGATCCCCCTGGTCAATAACTCTTCCGGCAAGCTCAACGTTTGGTCTTTTCTGTCACAACAACCACTTTATGCTGTCAGATACAGCTATATCAGCCGCGACTGCCTTCCGCTTCCTATCTGATTACTGCGCTCTGCATGACATTGTTGACCAGGGCTATGCAGCGTTATCGGCCGTGTTATTCCTTCCACTCTTGCATCACTGCAGAAAGGACATCGTTCTGCCAAGGCCAAAATTTAGCCATGAACAGAAAGGTAAAGTGGGGTCCTCAAGGTGCAGAATGCAACTTGACCTTTCTTGCGTTCAGGAGACCCATCATCTGGACAGACTTCTCACCTTGAGCTGCAATACCGGAGGAATACGTACCCTGCTGTCAAGTGTTTTCTACGAGCCTGGCATAGCTTGCAATGTTGTAAGCCCATGGCTGCAATCCATATTTGCTGTTATAAACTCGGTTGACGATAATCGCATTCTAACTCATATGCTGATGACTCGAGTTCCGCGTCTTGCCTTCTTATGGCTTGGAGGAGCAATCATGGATATCTATAAGGAAGTCTTACAGTATGCCCCATACGGACTAATCCTTACTGACCTACATGCTGCAGCGTGGTCTGGGACCGTGCAATCGTTCATGCAAGAGCCTATCCATTCAGCAGAAAATGACTGTGTTCTGCGCTCCGACGAATGTCGAATTCTCTATCTTACCCAAGAGGAACATCACACTAGGTGGCCCATATGTCAGTGGGCGCCGTTTGGTGCCACAGCTCTCAAAGACACGGACATTGACGTCCGCCTGCATGCGAACTGTACCGGGCACAGCCTTCAATATGCAGGTTGGAAGTGGATGTGCCGCAATGGTAGGGTGGTACATCAGTTGTCCGAGCCTTCCCTTGCACCAACATTCCCACTGGCGGAGCCAATAATGCCAAACATCACCGTCAACTATGAAGCTCTCAACCATGAGGAGGAGTGTGCGTCAGTAAACGCAACACGAAGCATGTTTGGCTGGCTGCGATTTGAAGGGTATCCTCCAGACGAGAAGAAAATACATGAGTGGATTTACCTTGATCATCCCAATCGTAGATTTTCACTGGACAGAGATTCTGGAGAGGGCCACAGAGCTTCAAGAACTGACGTGGAAGGTTGGATAGACCATAACGTCTGTATTTATGATGAGGAATGATTCCAAACAATGATTTCTTGTGTACCTAAGATACAGAAGTCATTTTTCGCCTCAGCCGGCAGGGAATTTGAAATTTTATGTTTCCAGCGAAAAGTGCCAGAAATGCTGGCGCGCAGCCTTGCTTGTCTTACCTGCCGATGTTGACTCGGCCTGTGGCTAGTAGGTGCCATGCCAGTCCTACTTCGCTGCCATTCCCTGTCCTACTGCGCGTTGACCACCACCAAGGACATTCGTTTCCGCGATGTTGGCTCTCGACAATTTGCTTTGCTTACTCTAACTAAATGACCCTATATTTCCGACAGATGGGTTCAAGCTAACATCAGGCAGTGCTTTGTGTAACTCAGGAAAGTCCCAGCACCGGGCAGTCATATTGATAATCTCCGTCCCGCGGAGAACATGGGGTTGCATGGAACTGAGCTCCATGCCTAGGCTGCAATAAAGTCAACATCTCGTGACTACCCATGTCGGAGGAAATTTGAATCTGGACCACCTACCCATTGTGCTTCATGCCATGTGTTAGTGTTCAAATTGCATTGATGTTAGATCCATCAAAACTGGGTTTACATCACGCTGGTGACGGTTTGCTTCGAATGTTCCACGAGGGGTTTTGGTAGCACCATGTCATGCAGTAGCTCTTTCACCCCATGAAGATCGTCCTTGTCATACAGGATCGTACGCCGGCATAAAATGGTATTGGTGTTTCCTGGCAGGTGACAATGCATAGCCGAAAGCCGTACGACCACGGGAAGTCATCTGATGGCTTCAATGTTCCTCAAAACCAAAGCTGTTTTTCCGAAGATTGCATGCATATGATATTTAAATGTTTTGAAATATGGCTTCTTACAAGTTGGCTGTTGATTGATGCAACTACTTTATTCCTCAAACAACTCGTCAATTTTCAAATAAGAAATCCACAAACTTGCTAGAAAAATGCTCTTTACGATCGAGTGCCAAGCAAGAACTCGGATCTCACTATTTCCCTCTCGTGTCCGTATTCCCTTTCAAGGACGGCTAGGACGCCTGAATAAACCGATCCAATGATCAAGTATAGCATCACTTTATGACTATACGAGGTAGGCCGGTAGAAGTCTTATTAGAAACTATATCCATCAACCTAGTCCATTCTATCCACTCATTTTCACGCGCACTGCTAGGCAACAGGTGGAACGTAGCATATAGAAATTTCCAACAATCACTCGTCAATCACCATTATATAATCAAACCATACAAGCCCATTAACCCAATGTCATCTCGTAACAAACGTGGCTGTGCCTGCCATTAAATATAGATTCCTTGATATCATCATCATGCGACACACCATTCCACCACCATAGCCTAATACACCACCCCAGTAGACAACTTCATATATAAAACCAACCACCTCCCACCTCCATCCTCCAACCCAAACTCCCCCCCAAATCAATACCCCCCCCCATCCATCCCCATCATGCACCTCACCCCCATCATCTCCCTAACCCTCACTACCCTCCTCACCACCACCACTGCCATCCGCATCATTATCCCCCGACCCGGCGATATAATCCACTGCAACCAACCCTGGCAAGTCTGCTGGGAAGCCGTCGTGTAAGCCCCCTTCCCCCCCACCTTATCCCAACCACTCCACCAACCCAACTAACCATGACCCCCCAGCACCGACCCACCCCAATTCTGCCTCTACCTGACCAACTTCATCGACTTCCCTCCGCAAATCTTCCCCCTCTTAGGCCAAACTCCCATCACAACTGATGGCGGGGGCTGCGTGACGATTCCTCCACCGAGTTGTCCGTCTCCACTGAGAACTACGTATGTGTAACCCCCCTGCTAATGAAAATCAGTATTTGGGGATATTAGCGCTAATGTCACTGGGGCTTTTTTTTTTAGGCCGTATCGAGTTCGCGCAGCGTCGTGTTCGGATCCAAATACGATTTATGCGGAGTCGGGGGATTTTAGGGTTGTTCCGTAGGGATCGAGGGCTTAGTTGGATGGTGGTTGGATGGGGATGGGCGGAGTGTAACACCGCTTGCATTGGGGGGATTGACTTCAACAGTTGGTTCTGGTGGGGGTAGGGTGGATGGATGGGTATTGGGTGGATTTGGGGAATTCGGGTAGTTTGTTGAGGGGAATATGAGAGATTGGGAAGTTAGGGTGATGGTACAGTCTAAGGGATGGTGCGAGTCCATGAGGACAGGTGGGGGGTGTTATGTGTGGGTGAATGGGTATCTGTTGCTGTCTAGTAGTTTATTATGGGAATATGATCGATGTTGATGTGGAATTTCGATGCGTATGTATAAAAATTGCAAGGGAGAATGACGTCTTATGGTGGACTATCTAAAGATCTGATATTTAGTGTAGATGTATGTGAGATGGCACTCTATTCTTAGGTGTCAGGATGAATGGAAGGTTGATAGAGTGGTTGAAGTTTTGTGAAGGGGAAATTGGTGAATAGTTGCTAAAGAAGTGAAGATTATATATATTGTCAGGACATGGGGGTATGTTTAGTCGGCCATATCGGAACAATTAGTCAGGAGGGGAGTATCTGAAGGAATAGCTACTAATAAAAGTTTTCTTTTATTTTTTTTCTTGCTTGGTCTCCTTTCTCCTCGAAATAATTCAGCTAGCATACCAAGGAAGAAAGGTAAACGAGATTTTTTCAGGTTATTCTTTCCTTCCAGGGATTAAGACTTGGTGATGAGGGCTAATATAGACCTGCTGTGCCACATCATAACATTACGGTTTGCATTTGGCGTAATTGGGTTTTTTGTCGAGGAAGGGTCTGCGGTTCAATGCCCTGTCCCTAGTGGACAAGGTATGGAATCCGACCACTTAAGCACGGTTGCGATGAAAGGTTCCATAGTAATAACCACTGCCTACGAACATTGAACCAGAGAGTTGATCAGTCATCAGGCAAGACTAGATAACAGTCCCCTTAACCTGCTTCCTATCCACACTATGATCCTTCCACACCGCAATGGCCGGAAACGCCAACACCACCACAGCAGCTGCCGTAATACACTCATACTTCTGACTCTGGCCCCAAGCATGATTAATCGCCTTCCTGGTCTCCGTACCCGGCGGATACACCAACTGAGCCGTCGCATCACGGAGATAAAGCCGCGAATACTCCTCCCTTGTCTCACTCGGAAGAGCACGAAGTAGCGCCTGCGGAAATGTATCTGAATAGATAGCCACTGCAACAGCATTCCCAATAGCTCCACCGACACTCCCAAATAAACTAATCATAGCAATCATCATAGGGATACTATCGCGGTCCGCAGCAGCCATAACGGCCATTTCATCCGCGATGACTAGCGTCCTGCCACCGAACGCAATGAAGATCTGGTACATGATCAGATAGCGGATTTGGCTCTCGCTGCCGCGGAAGTGGATCATGAGGGCGGCACCGAGAAGCATGAGTGGCGCGCCGAACAGAAAGCAGGTTTCTTAGAAGTGCTTGGTTTGGCGAATCCAGATGCCGAAGCGGACGACCCAGATGGTGGAGCCGACACTGTAGATTTGGGTCATATAGCCGGTCTTGGCGGTGTTGAGGTTGTAGACTACTTGGATGTAGTAGTAGTAATATTGATCTCAGGTGTTGTAATTGCAGAAGATGATGGCAGAGAGGATACAGGTGCCGAGAACGGTTCGGCTTTTGAATACAGGCCATTTGATGAATGGGGTTGGGGCAAAGGATCGCTCCCATATGGTGAAAATAGGGAAGAGTAGAATGCCCGGGATGATCATGCCGATGAAGGTTACAGAGGAATAGCCGCCGTAGCCGTATGTTGTTAGGCTGAAGGGTAAGAGGAGGAGGACGAAGACCGCCATGAGGAGAAAGATGCCGACGAGATCGAATTCATGAAAGTAGAGGATGAGGGATTGGGGAGGGGTACAATTACTATGACCTCTGATGAAAACTCCCATTGTCTCGGCTTTGTGCTGGTAGAACATGAAGAGCAGCGCCAGCGGTACAGAAATGACGAAGATAATATAGCAAAGCATGCGTAAGCCCATCGCCAGGTGGAATGGATATAGAATGCCTGCGCCGCTCGTGGGCCGACAAATACCGTACAGATAGTGGGTGTGCCGACGAATCCGTCGGCGAATGCGTAGACGAATGCTCGATTGCGTAATCCTGATGTGTCAGTGACAAAGACACTCAGGATGAAGTTGAAGTTGTTGTACCCGATCCAATAGAGTGTATACCCGGCTGCAAAGCCGTTGGGACCATAGCATGAGATGATCACGATGATGCCCAGGATAAGAACACCAAGAAAGGTTAGAAAGCATTCGGCACGGCCCCAGAGATTGAGGACCTTTGCGATGAGCAATTGGAGTCCTCCACCGATGATGGTCGAGAGTATGAAGGCTTGGGAGATCTGAGGGGCTGATGAAAAGCCTGCAGAGGCGTAGTAAATCATATTACTACTGATTAATGATTGTAGAGCCAGAACAAAAAAGCAGATCCATATCCTGATCGGCATGGGTCAGTACGTTGGGTTTCCCTGTGCTTTGCATCGTGACTTACCAGGCGTATATAGCATACAAGGCTTTGGTGGACCAGACGAGGGCCGTCGCCTCAGCCCCCTGGACTCCGATTTGCGCATCGTTGCTCACTGTATCCGGACGCTCCCGGATTTCCTCCTCATTATTGCCTTCAACGCTGTATGTTGCTCGGCTGCTACTGTCAGCGGGATAATCAGGGGTAGCTCTGGCCATTGTTGAACTATTGCGATGGCGATAGGTATCGAACAGCAAAGGAGCGATCTGTGCTTCTCAGATCACCACGAAAGATGTACCAAGGAAAGACAAAGATTAAGCACACTCTTCCCCAGCAGGGGTATCGATGGTAGTTGCCGAGGATTGACGAGGGCCAGCGCCTGATTGGACGGGATGATATGCAGTGAAGTAACAAGGGCCACGTCCCTGGTAACATGAATAGGCTCAAATATGCTCAAAGCTACTCAAATCCACTCAAATCTGCGCAGGTCTATCAGGGGAGTCGACGACTAAGCACTATTCCTGCTAAAGATCGCGGGTGTCCAATCGGGCTTCTTGCTATTAACACATTGCCGTTATGCTCATGCTAAACGGCAAGATGCAGGGCCTTCATCATGTTGGCGTCCGGGTTCGTGTACCAGGAGCGACTGATGGTCAAAATCGTGGAAAGACAAGGTTCGCAGTTTAGCATGAGAATGACGAGTAAGGCTACCCTGGACGCCATGAGAACTACCAACCGTATTTTGGAAAATGCAGTGCTAATTACGACATTTCCGTTTGTTTCAGGAAATTTGGGCTGCAATAAGAGCATGTCTATTCAACTTGCCTGCCAGGTATCTCTCTGATCAAGGGAGAATGGGCCATGGAATTTACAAGTGAGTTTATCCAACAGACCTCTTGCTTTGCCCAGCCCCAATGACATGAGGATATTTCCAGGGAACGACCCCCCCTTCCCCCCCAAAGCCAGCGACCCATACCCCAATCCCAACCGCCAACATTCTCAGTTGAGCCGTTGTTCGCATGTTGAATGGCAAGTCGCGTCCGGGACCCGACAGAGTACGACAATTGAGTCGAAAGATTCGCATATAGGTCAGCCCAGGCCGAGAGCTTTTCGACCGGTAGGTATTCTCGCAACCGCGTGGGCAAGACAGCTTTCCAGATGGTCGAGGCAACCATCAGACCGATGACACCGCCGATATTACCTGACACGCCTAGCACAGTGAAATAGATGGCGACATTTTATTCCCCGAGGTAGCTAGAATAGCGATATCGTCAAAGACCAGGGATCGTGCCAGCCACTAGAGGAAACAGAGGCTTGCCTAGAATCAGGGGTCCGACCGCGTGGATTTATTCTAACAAGCATACATCACTAGGCTCGAAGCCAGGATACCGAGCGGGATGCCGAGGTAGAAGGACACCGGGTTGAAGCGGCCACCGGAATGGATCAGGCCCCCTGCCGCGATGGAACCCACGGTTAAGCACACCACGTATGACTGCGCGACGTAGCTGTCGCTCTCAATGCTCAGATTGTTGACCACCTGGAGTTAAGAGTTGAAGAAACTCTTCCAGCACCCGCAGCTTGCAAAGATTGTGGCTGATACCAGACAAGTTCCTATCACCGTAGGATCCCGAAGGGGGGAATAGGGTACGAAGGTCACGATCGCGTAATATCTCTCCCGCACTATAAAGGTGATGAGGAAGGTAGTACCGAGTATTGGCATGGCCAAGACTGATACCGGGCTGAGGCCTTGGAGAGCGTATAGACAAAACGGCAGAAGAAAGAGGGCAAGTCCGGAGGACAGCAGAATGAGGCCGACGGCATCGAACTGTCGGCTAAAGTGAAGGACTGACTGAAGAACAGTGCGGCATGTGCTCTTGCCAGCCTCTGGTGACATCTTCTCAGCCTCGCGGTGGTTGTGCAACAGGACAGGAAAGCACTGCATCGCACGAGGATCGTTGATACACCAAAGGCCCAAGGCCAGCCGAGCCCATCATGAAACCTCGCGGAAATTGACCCTATCAACCAGCAGACGATCAAATTGGGTAAACTGACGAGGACCTGGATGAGACTCCTGGTGCGTAACGAAGAGGTATCGGCGACGAACATGGTCAGGATGTATTGGATGCCATTATTACCGACCATCTGAAGAAAACATGCCGCTGCATACTGGCAGTAGCCATAAGAAGCCCAATGGTGGCAAGCAGGATACAAAGAGATAGTAGCCATGTGGGTGGCCAATAAAATCCAGAACTTTGGCTAGTGTAAGGTTGGTGACACCACCGACGACGCTGCCCAAGATGCCCACGGTAGGCGTCAGGGCATACAGGGCAAAGGCCGACGTAACGTGTGGAACCAGGGTACTGGTGGTCGCTGACAGAATGCTCTCGACCAAGTACAACAACCAAACGAGGAAATAAGCAACAGTCCCCGCCTGCAGAGTTTGGACACCGGTTGAGTCAGATGCCACGGTGGGTTCGATACGAGCAATCCCCTGGTTGTTGTCACTGCCATCATCCAGGGAACTGTAGGGAGGTTGAACCGGCCTCATGGTCAGTTGGTGGAACAAAGTGTGTTCACACGTATGAGCTATTTGCTTGACGTAATCTGAGGCATGTTGGAAGAGAAGGGTATCCCCAGGTCCCAGACGCGGGGAGGCCTTTGTACCTGGCCATATATGTGTAGCTCATGGGCTTGCGCTGATTTTATTTTACGAAAGGTCTGCTAACAGGGTTCGACAGTGGGATGCTTTCAAAGGCCTGATTATTGATATTTCGTACGGATAATCTGCCGACTGCTCCTAAGCCAAGACCCCGGCAATGACCGGGGCGTTATGCTTGTGTAACCTAGCTAGCGAGAGATTCACATTCCCAGCTATGCCATTCTGGCCAAATCAAGCATTATCACAGGCATAATGATTGCCACGTTGAGAATATCGGAGATCATCTCAAATTGTTGAGTCCTCCCAACGAACACAATAAATAACCTCATGATGATGATCCCAAGTCTATTCCATGGACCGCATAGTTCTCCGAAGCCAATCACGCTTCGCTCCCACCGCCGCATGAATCAGAGGCACTGAAGGATTATCCCTACCGTCAAACAAATCAAACGCACCTGGCCAGATATGCAACTCGCATGTGGAACCGCAACGCCAAATTTCCCTCGCGTTGTTGACAGCCTGATCGCGAAAGACCTCACACTCAGCCGCACCAATGTAGATTGCAGGAAGGATTGACAGGTCGTCAGCACGGGAAGGTGACTGATAAGGTCCAACCTTGTTGGTTCCACGATCCTCTCCCAGGACATGATCCCACGCCATGGGATTCGAGACCCCACACCACGGGCTGCCATATTCAAACTGCTGATCCGAGACACTGTTGCATCGATCATCCAGCATAGGAGACACAAGCATCTGGCCCATGGTGCGGATCTTCGGAGAGTTTCTGTCGCGGGCCATCAGACATGTGGCTGCTGCCAAGGTTGCACCGCCTGACATGCCCCAGACGACAATCCGGGCTGGATCGATTCCCAACTGGACCGCATGGTCAGCCATCCCCACGAGCCCTGTGCAGCAATCCTCCGCGATACCCGGGGCGCGTGTCTCGGGCACTAGACGATACTCCACTGATACGACAACGCTTTCGATGTCTGTGAGAAGATCCAGTAATTCGGGGAGGCCTGTGAAACGGTTACCGGCGATCATACGGCCACCATGGATGTGGTACACGGCGGGCAGTGCAGCCCGGGTTGGTTCCTTTCTGGCAAATACTGTTAGGATGACGCGGTTGCCATCGGGGCCCTGGATGGAATGCTCTGTGTGCTGGAGGTGTGGCGCGCTTTTATGGATAGTGGTGGCATTGTAGACAAAGTCTAAGTCGTCTACGCCAGATAATGTCCCACGCAACAGGTCGAGAGCTAACGCTTCGGGAAGCATGAACGAATCAATGATGGGAGCAAGGGTGGGATCAATGGCTGGTCGCTGGATCTTGATCCTCGAGTCATACTGTCTCGCCTGAGATTAGGGATAAGGATATGCCATTTTCTGGTGACGAATGGTGAGAAGCAGACAGTGTTCCCCTGGGTGGCCAGGCATACCCTTTTAAACCACCAAATTATGTATTCACTTCTCTTCCCGGATTTAAGGGGAAGGTGTGTCGTGCTTACCATTGGGCTGACACTTCCCAGTCTGTTACACTATTGCCGATCTAAGACATCCACAGCACGATGCGCTCTGACGGTCTTATACGTATGATTGCACGTTGGTAGGGCTGCTTCCTGTCGGACCTTTTATGCCCAATGACTAGCCAATTTTAGAGAAACTGTCTGTCCTCCAAATTTATCAAGAGGAGACATTCCTTGTTGAAGCAATATGGAAACTTGAACTCTGGGCCATTCGTTATCCATTCCTCTCCAGGTATTTCCTGACGCCTTGTCTGACATCATCAATTAAACCCTTCTCTACAACTCCCTCCGGCCAGCTGAAGCCAAGCGCAATGGCCCCGTCCTCACCAGTCGCTACACTCACGATGATTGCAGCCCCGGTAACGGGAGAGCTCCGGCTGAGCAATACCTTGGTAACATGCCACAGAGAAGGGTTTCCCTCCGTATTGCAAGTATTAGCGCGCGAGAAAACCCCAACATTGCTGACTTCCAAGGCGGCGTCGCGAGGGTTTCGAACCATAGACTTGAGGATTAAAGACACATCAGGAATCGTATTAAAGATTGCAATGGAGGTATAGGGCTCTCCCGATGGCGAAACGTTGCCGAGGTACTCATTTATTGCTTTTGCAACTCGCTCAGCGCCGGACCAGACATCCCAAAGACCATGGTCCGGTAAGTTCCGAGCAGGACGCCTAATACACGCTTTTGTGACATCAAAGTATGATCCGATCGCTGTGTCGGCGACTTGACGGGGCAGCTTTAGCCACGGCCGTAAGTTGACTGGAATGATGTAGGTCACAGCCTCCACATCTGACGGAAGATGTTCGAACAAGATGGTTGCGACCGTGGACGTCAACACGGACGTGACGGATATACTTTTAGCCTTGCATTCCTGAATGAAGGCCTGAGATATCTCTGGCCAGAGATACAAGGACGCCCAGCGGGATGTGCATGGGGTACAGACGGAGCCACCTGTCCACTCTTTAAGATTGGTGTCGGAAGGGTGAGAAGCAGGCACCTCCATTGGCAGTGGGTGTAGCTCTTCCAAAGAAGGGAAGATGGGGCTATTCCCATCCCCAAGGATAATGTTCTCAGCCACGCCGTCGGACTAATCATTCGAAGACGCAGCCTCCAGCGCCTGACGAAATGCATGGTGGAAAGCCATGCCGGCAACTCCATCACCGATTGCATGATGATAGATGAAGGACGCTGTGAACTCATTCGTCTGCCCGGGGCTCTGCAGGATGATCAGACGCCAGAACGGCAAAGTGCCGTACTCAGACTTGAAGTTCATCTTGTGCTGATATTCGAGAATTGCATCAAGTTCCTTGTCATCTCCTGCTTCATGTAGATGTTGAGATCGTTCGAGAAAGGACACACTTCTGTCGAGATCAATTTAAGGAAGAGAAGCAAAGTGAGGGCTAGAAGCGTCTTCATTGACGACGATGGCGGTGAGGATGCGATGCTGACGGATCACAGCTCCGATGGCAGCATAGACGAGGTCACGCAGGTTGGACACGCCCGAAGACGAGTCATAGAGTTTGTAGTGGGCTGAGAGGCCGACATTGTTGAAGAAATCCATATGGTAGCAACACGCCGCAACTTGCTCGAGTTTGCCTTGGACGATGCGTTAGATTGAACACAGCAAATCCAGGCAATGGAAAATACCTAGCGACCGCAATTGTTCCAGCTGATGAACGTCCACCATCCTGATGAGGAAGGATCTAATCCTGGGGGCAAGTCTCGGCTGGCCAGACCTTTGATCGATTGCTGAAGCTGAAAAATTACCCACCCAGAAAACTGTCATCTTTGCTGAAGTCAGGGGTGAGCATCCGATGAGACTATGCGACACTATTCTATATCATATTTGAGCGCCATGGCAACGGTATCAACCTTGGCCAGTCTATACGAAGCTGACAGTGTCCACGCGTCTGTGGTGCGCTCGATTCAGCCTTGCAAGGCCAGCAATTGCCTCTATACGCTCCGATCCATGGCATGAAAAGGGGAGTAGTATCCCGCCCCATGACTTTCAATGCTGTACACAAAACTCCCTTAACAAATATAGACACGAAAGAACCGCCTCTTGATAGACTTTCCTCTCACGTCAGAGGGCATGCTGGGACAATCATGATTGAACAATCTGTTACCGCCTTTCGGGCCTGGGAGAGTGACTAGGTCAGGCGATGAGTCAATTTAAAGTTAGCGTTGCTGATGTATACATCTAGATCTCGTTTATATGGGCGGTCATTGCAGGGCCAACTCATGGTCTCTGACACACTTCAACTCTTCAATTGCTGCAGGTCATTCTGGATTCCACCGCTTTGCTTTTATTGACATTGTATTGGACATTATCCACCTGTGGCTAAGCCGCAGAGGGCACTTGTGATCTTCAGGCATCATGATTTCCAAGAATCGTTTAGAGGTGGAACATACAAACAGCGGCTTCGTTCACGACCCTGGCCAGGAAGACGAAATAGCCGACACATTGCATGATCAAGCAGCAGTGAGGGAAACCTCTCAACCCATCTTGAGTATCATCCTTGAGCATGCGCTCAACAAGTTTGATCATGGCAAGGAGCAATTTGATGACGTTGCGGACACTTTCCTGCCGATTATCGACCTGTCTGTCACGGCGAGGACGCGAATCGAGGCTTGTCTTCCTGCACTTTCCTTCAAGTCTGCCAACAAAGTATACAAGGTCCTTGGTAGTCTACCCGACAAGGCGGAAGAGCTGGCCCTGGACCGCTTGAATCTCATGTGTGTACGCATTCAGGAGATATACCCACCTGGAGCGCGGATCACGATTGTTTCAGATGGCATCACATATAATGGTATGTTCCGTTAATCTCCTCTCCGTCACGGACATAGACTGACGCAGAGCCGTCCTCGGACATTAGATCTATTGTGCATATCCGACCGAGACACCTGGGCTTATGGGGAGGCTCTACGCCAAATGGCCGTTCAGAAACAGTTCAACCATGTAGCCTTCTCCAGGATCAAAGACCTGCTTGACCTTCCTTTGCCAAAGAGGATGAGTGAGATAATCTATATCGCCAATTGCACCGCCTTCCGCCGGTTGCTTCTCAATAAATATGGAATCCCTGACCTTGATATTGACCACGAGATCGCCACGAACCCGGATACCAAGTTGACTTATCTCGGATACAAGAGATTCTTAGAGTCCGACTTGAAGCACATATTACATATAGGAGCGGACAAGTCTGCTCACAGCTACAAGCAGGATTGCAAATATCTGGCTAAGCAAATGCTGATAAGGGGAGATGTAAGTTGCATGTCCATCAAGCCTATCTTGGCTAATACTGACGTCGTATCGTCTACAGGCCTTTGCGCGGATGATCAAACACGCTTTCCCCAACCATCTGCGGCTCTCCATCCACGAATCACTAAGCGGTACCAAATTGTCGATATCTTTGTTGAATACCTTGACTGGATTCACTACGCCGTGGCACTGCAGTGTCGCCCAGTTGGCCAATGGGGAGTGGGTTAGTGCCCCCATGGGTGAGTTCAGGAAGGATGACAGACTTGAGCTCGTGTACGAGGACGGGCGCCCCAGCTACTTCAGACAAAAGGCCTCTGAAGGAGGCGCTGGCGCAACTATTGAAACCATGGCGAGTTACCTCCGACCATCCAAGCCACTTAGCACCAGTGAATATCTCAGCAGAGCACTGTCAACAAGAACGGCTTCACCTGCTATGGCCTCACCTGCGAACCGTCCTCGTTCGTCGCCATCTGTGAGTGTCGACAGCAGCACTGGGATGACCTTTGAAACACAGTCTCACCGAAGTCGTGCGTTGAGTGATTTGGAACTCGTAGGAGAAGACAAGACAAGTGATGCTCCATTGCCAAAGCCAATTAGGGCGAGCGGCTCAATACCATACGACAAAAGGCTTATCCCCCATATTATGGACAGCTTGGCTGCTACCGAGCCAAAGCGTACTGTCTACTCCTTGACAACGCTCTCCGGTGCTGCACTTGAGTTCAGGCACATATCCGCTCGCACCTTCACTAGGGCTGTCGACACGACTGCCTGGTGGCTTCACGACCAGCTTGGCAAACCCAAGTCGATCGAGCCTGTGGGCTACATCGGACCACGTAAGTACTAAGATCACGGATATTCCGATCTAGTTTGCCTAATATCCTGGACCCAGATGATCTGCGGCACGTTCTGCTGACTTATGCATGTGTCAAGGCTGGCTACACGGTACGTTCATGGGCCCTGTCTCTGAGTCCATTCAACTTGCTTACGTCTTCAATTCCCGTAGACTTTGTTCTTGTCACCAAAGAACAACACGGAAGGAGTACTCGCGATCCTTGACGCCACCAAATGCAAAGTCTGGGCCAATGCTGGCGAGACAGCTCCACTTTCTCTAGTAAAAGAGGTCATAAAGAGGCGGCCCATGACTCTTTTACAACTTCCTCTACTCGATGAGCTTCTCGATGCCACGTCCATCGAGCCTTTTCCATACACTAAGACCTTTGAGGAAGCAAGAAATGACCCCTTCTGTTTGCTGCATACATCTGGGACCACGGGCGTACCCAAACCAATTCCCTGGTCCCACGGTCTGGTTGGCACCATCGATGCAGTGCGACTTCTGCCACCAGTTGGGAGCCATGATCATCTACCACCATGGACAACCGATTGGAACCCAGGGGATACAATCTACTCATTCTTTCCCATGAGCCACGTACGTGAATCCGGATTCTTTATGCCTTCGATGTTCTGTGAGAATAACAAATGATATCCTGACGGAAATGCATACAGGGTGCCGGAATTATTATGGATATCATCATTCCAGCACTGTTTAACCTGCGGTGCATTATAGGACCGGCGGATGTCCCTCCCAATATCAACCTAGTAGAAGCTCTTGCAGAAAGTATCCGGGTGGATATCTGGAGCATGGTGCCTTCCCTAGTCGATGAATTGGGAGAAACACCCGTAGTGTTGTCGAAGCTGAAGTCGTCAAAGTTCATCTGTGCATCTGGCGGCCCCGTCAGTCCCGTCAGCGCTGGCAAAGTCAATGAGGCAATCAGAGTACTCAACCTGACCGGTACAACCGAGGGTTTGTTCATCGGTAACCTTGTGCCTCCCAAAGAAGATTGGTACTGGTTTTGCTTCCATCCATACTCCGGCTTCGAGTTCAAAGAAATCGAGGCGGGTACATATGAACATTGGGTCCATCGCAACCAGCACTGGGAATTGTTCCAGGGGATATTTCACACCTTCCCAGATCGTCAATCGGTCAACTTCAAAGACTTGTACATGAAGCATCCCACCAAGCCCAATTTGTGGGCTTTCATAGGAAGAAGCGATGATCTAGTCGTGCTGTCCAACGGATACAAAATATCCCCCCTGGAGACCGAAGCGTTCATCACCACGCACCCTGCCATCAACGGGTGTCTTATCTTCGGGACCGGAAAACCCCAGGCGAGTCTACTAATCGAGTTGAAAGACCCATCCCAGAAGACAGACGAACTGCTTGACAACATCTGGGAAAAAGTGAAAAAAGCCAACTCGATGTCCAGACACAAAGGCCAGCTGCTGAGGGACTTTGTCGCTTTTGCTACTCCGGACAAGCCCTTTCTCCGTACAGATAAGGGCACGGTCAAACGGGCCGCCACTATCCAGCTTTATGACGACTACATTGAGCATTTCTACAGCTCCCGCAGTGACGATTTAGCTGACCGCTTTTGCCTGAATATGGCTTCGACCGAGTCCATCTGCCAGAATGTTCAGAAGATCTTTGCCTCTTCTCTCCCCGAAGTCCAGGAAGCCTCTCCGGATGCGGACCTGTTCGCCCTGGGAATGGACTCCCTTGGTGTTTTTGCGGCCATCAAGACCATTCGGGCAGCTACAGGGCTGGGGGACCGCATTGGGCCTCGTCACGTCTATGCCAGCCGAAGTGTCAATGAGCTATCGGCTACTATCGTGCGACTGGCAGCCGAGGCAAAACGTCCCAGCGAAACCGGTCTATTGAGCAACCCGGCTAACAGTAATACTAAGGCAACTAACATTGAGCGTGCAATGGCCCAGCACAAGGCCCGACAATCATTTGGCTTAAACGCATTCGACTACGTCAACCCAAATCACGGCATGGGCTTGGTCTTGTACTTCTCACTCCGTGAAGGGGTCAGCTACGAGCAGGTATTCGCCAACCTACAAGAGGGACTCAACCGCACATTCGACCTGATTCCCGCCCTCAGTGGCAAGATTATGGACTGTTCGGAGCAAGTGATCGGCTATACCAAGGGAGATCTCTGCGTGATGATGCCCCCTCTGTCAAAGACAGCCTCTGTCCGAAACCGCCTTGTCTACAAAGACCTTTCCACTGTACTCCCTTCATTTGACAAGCTGCGTGAGGGAGGGTTCGCGCCGTCCGCGTTCAAGGATAGTCTGGTCCTTCGCGACGATCCCTTCCCCCAAATGCCCGCGAATATCATCGTCGGTCAAGCCAATTTTCTCTCCGGTGGCTGCATCCTCGCCGTCGACCTCAACCACTGCTGCCTCGACGGCCTCGGTGCCATGGTCGCTATCAAGGCCTGGGCTGAGAACTGCCGATACCTGCAGGGTGATGAGTCGGCGACGTGCAGCTGGTATGACCCCGAGAGCTTCAATCACAATCTTCCTGAGATTCTCCACGAACAAGAAGGCTGGGGTCGACCACTTGATACGATCGATCCTGGCACCTGGGGGTTCCTGCCATTCGTGGCTCCGGATGACAACCCAGCCATTAATGATGATAATTCCCCTAACCACGAGCGGGATTCAGATCCAGTAGCCCTTCCACCACGCCCTCTCTATCCCCTCCATCATATCTGGCCTCTACCTCGCGCCGAGCGATGCCTAAAGACTACCCTTCTGCTGATCACGCCCGACAAACTAGAAGCAATGAAACAAGAAGTCCTAGCTGACCCCCAAGCCAACGGACTCATAACCTCCATCAGCGACATCTTGCAAGCCATCTTCTGGCATGCCGCTATTCGAGCCCGATACCGAGTATGCAAAGAGATCCGTCGACAGACCTTCACCCCAAATGACCTCTCCATCCTCGAGCTGCCCGTAGACGGTCGCCCATACTTTTCCTCGCACTTACCCCCAACCTACATGGGCAGCATGCTCATCCTCAATCGCTGCAACATGCCCATCGACACACTCTGCGCACCCGAGACCACCATCGGACAAGTCGCGCTCCTGCTCCGCCAGTCCGCAGCGCGCATCACGCCCTCGCTCGTTCACGACGCATTCACCATCCTTAAGTCCCTTCCGGATCATAGTCGGTTCTCGACTGCCAATATGGGTCTGGAACACATGCATGCCATGATCTCGAATATGCTGCTCTTCCCGGCTGAGGAGATTCGCTTCGGGGATGTCTTTTTCGGCAATGGAGGCTCGCCGGAGTCGATGCGCCCGCAGCTGGAACGGGGTAATGGGCGGTTTAGATTCCTGGCTATTTTTCCAATTAAGAGGGATGGTGGGGTGGAGCTAGCTTTGGGGACGCATGCTGAGGAGTTGGAGATGTTGAGAAGGGATGAGGAGTTTATGAAGTACGCGGATATAGTGGATGTCTCTCGGTAGGGGGTGGGGTTGTTGTTGTGGGATGTGTACGTTGGGGTACATTGTCACTCCTAGGATGGTAAGGTCCTAAACATGACCTCTATGATGTCCGGGGACTCAGATATCTAGGGCTGGAGTGGGTATAGATTTGTTTGTCGGGAAAAAGGTGTCCAGCAGGTGTAACAAAAGATTATAGTCTGATATAAGTAACTAGAATTTATTCGTGTTGAAAAATATATATACTAAAGCTGACTTATTCTTTTTTCCTCCACGGCATTGCTTATGTTACTGGGTGGCTATGTTATCGCTGCCAGTGAGTTCAGAAGGCCGAAAAATATATAGTTGCACTTCCGAAAGGATGAGATCAGTATCTTTCGTTTGAGTTTCATTGAGAACAATGAGGGATTATCATCTGCTCCCTTTCTCCCGTCAGTCTACGAACGCTTTTCAATGTCTCCGACCGGACAGCAACACTGTCTCTTGATAGTCACGTTACCAGCAAAGCTCCGAGTCAGGCCCGAGACAACCGCAATGTCGAACATGCTGAGTGCGCGCTGTCTCCACGCTCGATTACTATAAGAGGACTGATGGCGAGGCTGAGGGTCGCCACAAACAATACTACCCACGCGAGTCAATCTAAGCCCCAGTATGCAGTGGACAGCCCACCAACTATTGAAGTTTGGGGGTTTGCGGGAGGCCGCAGTGGAAGTCGTGAATGTCATCCATCCCTTGCCGCTGCATCTCCGCATCGGAATGCCGATCCCTCGGGCTCTCGGAAACTCGGAGGCTCGGATGCCCCTCGCCATCTGCACAATGATCACTCCACTACATATGGAGAACCCGCAATTGGCAGAGCGAAACACGAAGAGAAGCTTCGCCTATGGATCAAGGATGCCGATAGCCGGAAAGTGACCTTGCATCTACTTGCCGAGCAACTGGGTCTCGCGAGGGGGCGCGGCTACTAGCCAACCTTCGGGTAATGTGCCGGGCCACGCATACCGTCGTCTATAAGAGTTTACTTACCCCTCCCCAACATCACTTTTCCCCCCAAACACCCAACCCAACAACCCATAACAGAGCAACGCGCCAGACAAAATGTTCTACCAACCCGGAGTCACCGACCACGGTCTACCCCATGATCCCTTCAAGGTACAACCCTCCTCTCCCCCTCCATCCACTACCCCCCCCCCCCCCAATCACTAACACACCAACCAGGCATGCGTGGTCCCCCGTCCCATCGGATGGATATCAACCAAAAACAAAAAAGGCCAATGCAACCTCGCCCCCTACTCCCAATTTAACAACCTCACCTTCGACCCACCCTACGTGATGTTCTCATCCAACCAAACCGCCCAAGGCATCCGCAAAGACACCGTCATCAACGCCGAAGAAACCGGCACGTTTGTGTGGAACCTCGCGACGTGGAACCTGCGCGAAGCGGTGAACATCACCGCCGAGCAAACGCCCTACGGCACGGACGAGTTCGAGCTCTGCGGCGTGACCAAGGAACAGGCCACGTTGGTGGATGTGCCGATGATTAAGGAGTCGCCGGTGAAATTCGAATGCGAGTATCATACGACGGTGCGGTTGCCGGGGAATCCGCCCATGGGGACGGTGGATATTGTGATTGGGAAGGTCATTGGGGTGCATATTGCGGATGGGGTGCTGACGGATGGGTTGTTGGATATTAAGAAGACGGAGCCGATTGCCCGCTGTGGGTATTATCAGTATACGGTGGTGAGGGATACGTTTGAGATGGTGATTCCCAATATGTCGGCCGATGTGTTGTATGGGTTGGAGGGGAATGCGGCGAGGAATCGGAGGAAGAATGAGGAGAATAAGGCGGGAGAGGGGGAGGGGGTGGAGGAGAAGTAGGGTACCTTGCTCGTTGACAGGAAATGATTGATGTTTGTGTTGTCAGTTGATGTAGATATAATTCCTTGTGTCGGGCTGATAGAATCAAGATAGACAGAAACCTTTCGGGAAAAGGTATGTCTGAAGGTCCAAAGTAAAGCAAACGAGATATCTCTGGGTTACCGCGTGATTGGAAATATGAGTAGATGCTGTCACACCACCGAGTAGTTCATTGTCTGTCAGAAACTACAAACTTATACATTCATTCTTAATTTGCATAGTCAAGGTTCAAATTATATGACCAATTTCAGGAGACATTTGGTCGCAGAACAAATACATCTCTTTTTATGTTTCCCACCACTTACCTGGAACTATCTTTCCTGAAGAGTATAAGTCGAGTGAGGTACGTCTTCGCCTACCCTCCGGTGCACCCTCTCTGCAGCCGACACTTTATACATCGCTCCTTGTGCTCAGGTAGGACTACGCTGCTATGTCCGTGTCGGGGCCACGGACCCGACAGTCCGTCTGCCCGGCCGGCCAAGTTTCGTGGCCCTAGCTTCCGAGGGAATTCACGTAGGCTAGCCGACCTTCCTCGACTCGTTTGGCTCTATATAAACCCCCTGCTATCTTCCTGTGTATCCATTGCTCAATTGCCCCGAGTTTCAAGAAACATGACCGACGATCCCTACGTTGAGCGGTTAACCCCGCTGGATATGCTCATGCCGCGAACCTACATTAGGGTTCTTTTGGTCTTCCCAAAGGCAAATCCAACGCTCGCAGTCACGCAGAACCTGCAACACGGTCTCGACAGACTGTCCAAACAAGTCCCTTGGCTGTCCGGACGAATCTTTCTCTCCACTCCAACCCAACCCAACCCTTCTCCCGAGATCCGATCTACACGCGGCACGACCCCAACCCTAATCAACAAAGGCTCGATCCGGGCATCATACGCAACTTTATCCTCCCAAGGAATGCCCATAAAAGCCCTCCCATCCGACATCTGGCCAGTCCCAAACATCATCGATCCCCTCTCCACGACCCCCGACCCCGTTTTCGCCACCAGTTTCTTCCGCTTCGCCGACCAAGGCATGGGCTTATGTATCTGCATCCACCACAACGCCACCGATGCAACTGGCTTCTCGGAGATTGTCCACCGCTGGGCTCGAAACATCGCCAACCCTGACGTCGACCTTGCAAGCCCATCCCAGAATCGACACTCCCGCCTCTCAACCGCCCTATCACCCTCCCTCCAACACATCTCCTCTTCCTCACCCGAGACCCTCTTCGCCCGCCACCCCGAATACTCCCCCCACCCACCAACCATGCCCACCGAATATCCCCCCTGCACATCCAAACTCTTCACCATCTCCCTCCACTGGCTCACCATCCTCAAAGTCCTCCTCAGAAAGCACACCCCCCACCCCGACAAACAACCAACAACCCACACCATCCTCTGCGCCCTCCTCTGGACAACAATCACCCGCATCCGAACCCACCGCTCCCCAGCCCTCAAAACCAAACCATCCAATCTAATCACAGCAGTCAACGCCCGCCCCCGCCTCTTCCTCACCAACCCCCACCCCAACCAAAATCAAACCCCCTACCTCAGCAACACCATTCTCTACGGGCAAACCACCCACCCCGCCAAAACCCTAGCCACCGCAGACGAAGATCCCATCCGATCACTAGCTACAATCTGCGAACTAATTTCGGAATCCCACTCCCCATCGCGGATTAATTCGCGGTTCGTTGCAGAGGTATATCGACTTGTTGAGGACAGAGGCGAGTTGTTTCCGGGATGGGATTTGTTTCATTCAAGGGACCTGGTGATAACGAGTTGGGCCAACTTGGGGGTCTATGGGGTGGAATTTGGGGGAGGAATTGGGAGGCCGCGGTTTGTGAGGGTGGAGTGTGGGGAGGCGGATGGGGTGGTGGTTGTGTTGCCGAGGAGGAGGGGGGTGGTGCAGGGGGTGAAGGAGGAGGAGGAGGAGGAGGGGGTGGAGGTTGTGGTTATGTTGAGGGCAGATGATATGGAGGGGTTGGAGGCGGATGAGATGTGGGGGATGGTTACTGGGGGGAAGGGTGGGAATTAAGGAAGGAGAGAAAGTTGTTGATTTGTCCCTGGGAGGGGTGGAATGTGTAGGATCAGAGTTACAAGTTGTATTTTGTTTGGATTTACATCAGTACAGTTGAGTAGTTTTCATATCTAGAACTGAGACCGTGTTCTAGGCTTCTGAATGAGGGTGGACTCACTATCAGGAGGGCAGCCTAAATACGGGAAGGGAAGACACAATATCTTCTTATAGAATCATCCTTTCTTATATCCATCAATGATGACTAGGAAGCACTGCAAAGGATCATGGGAAGATGGTGGATACATCATGTACTAAAAATCTGGTATAATTCTGCTGATATTGAATGCTGTGAAATCAGTCTTCACTGCTGAAAAGTCTCCAAGCCTGACTCGAACCTATTCCACAGAAATGGCTGTTCCGTAAACCAATCATTCAAGACGTCCGTCGCATATAACGAAGTCGCCCGATTCACGTCATCAATCTCAAATACATCCTGGAACGTCTCCGGAGGAAATATAGACGTGCCTTCGGAGATATCCGCAAGTATGACTGAGTTATCCTTCGGGTCGTACATCCCTATTGACGAGCTCTGAGACTGGACCAGCTTCTCGGCAATTTGTGTAAACGTGGCGCATATCTGATACAGGCGCTCCGAGCCCTGAGACGCCCGTCGAAAGTTCTCGAACGTGCCGATGACTTGCGCAAGAAGCGTGACGCTCTCTATGTCTTTGGCGGAAATAGCGTGGAGGAACACTACAAGAAATGGGGTGAAGGAGGAAAATAGAAGAATCCTGCGTATATACATCAGCAGAAGCAATGGGGGATTGAAAAGGAGACGGACCAATTGAAGTATTCACCGTCTGAAAGAAGGTTGGATTTCTGGTACTGGGGAAAGCAATCGAGATGCGCCAGAAGGCTATTACGCGCCGCATTGAAGCAATGAGAGCTAATCTGTATTCCCGTTCCCATGGTGGAGGATGCATGAAAAAGCAATGTTAGGGTCGAATAGAAAGAGATGTCCCAGTTTCCTCTGGACATATTGAAGACTTGGGGATTATTGACGCCCTCAGAAGTGATCTGCGGATTGTCAGTTGTCTATGATGAGAAGAAGGACTAGGCGCATCACCTGCTTCAATTCCAAATACCATTGCTCCATAGTAGATGCAAGGTCATCAATAAGCCACACTCGATCGGATGGAGCCTTGATTGAAGTCGCAGCTGAGTAGAGACCGGTAAAGATCCGATCCTGAAACTCGGCCATCTTGATCCCCATAATAAAAGATTCATCCCATGGTCGGAGAGCCGGGTCCGTCGAGATCGCAGGATGCCGGGCATCAATTTTGAGATTCTCAAAATTAGACACGCGACCCAGCAACAGAGACATGTTCTTATCGAAGGTGTATACTGTCCAGAATAATCGCCGGATGCTATCTGCCTTACGCGACGTGATATTGCGATACGTTGTTTCACGGTGATACCCGAGGGATTGGCACTGCGTCGCAGCAGCAGAAAGTAACGTCCAGAATAAAGAGGGTTTTGCTTCACCCTGAGCTTTGAGCATCTAGAATTGTCGTTATTTTTGGGTGGAAATCGAAAAGCAAGTGATTCGGTCCGTTGCATGAATTGGGAATACATACACCCATGGTTAATGCAATAATGTTTTCGAAGCTTGGAACGACGAGTACATCATAAGTTTCAATCGCGGCGACGAAGATCTGTTCGCAGTGACCCAGGTGCGTGGCAAGGTCAAACCTCTGACAGAGCTCATCATTCATTGCTATGAGCTCTTTTAGAACAAAGAATAGGACTCCATGCATGCTGGCAATCTGGCCGACAGACGCCTGGCTTGTTATGAAATAAACGCCTTGGCAGAGCTCTTCGACCAACTGTAGATCACTTATGGCATAGGAAGAAAGAAAAATAGGACGACGGACTATGGGTTTGGTTTATGGGTGAGCAGTACCGTGGTTTTTCATGTGGGAGACGTAACATACCTTTCATGCTTCGTAAGATACTGGTTACTAGCGTAGCTGACAGCGCCTTAAGCGGCGCTTTAGAACTTGAAGTTGACTTGCTGAAAAAGAAGGTGTTTTTAGACAACTCGTGTGAGTCGTTAAGCATTTTTCCCAGATGACCAAGTGAATGTTCGATCCCTGAACCATTACGTGGACCAGAGGAAGCTGCGATTTGAGCGTTCCTACTTGCCTGGAGCGACACGCTCGTGAATGACGAATCTCCTTCATATAGATGACTTCCCTCGATAGGGCGAGATTCACATGAGATTCGATTAACAGCATCCTCAACCACCGGCATGCATTTTGCGTGATCCAAGGCCATAAGCTTCGACTCGACATCGCGAAAACGTGTATCGAGCCTTTCTACCAGAGCCTCACTAGGAACGGTGAGCATCGTTTAGAGTAAAATTACCGTTCATACATACAGCTTCTCTATCCTATCCGCTTGCAGTTGACTTCTTGACCTATCATTCGGGTGCCGACATGTGATCTTGGATACTTGACAGTTTGAACACGGTATAGTACGGTCGCATCGAATCTTCGAAGCTTTGTCTTAGCCCCCTTTGTCGTGACTTAAAATTAGTCTCTATTGCACGTACTTTGCGAATCTTACATCCCTCGCACTACTTAATCGTCAGCTATGTGAGAGAGGTGGCATGCAACAGGGAACGTACCGCCCTCGGGACTAATGCCCGTCGGTGCTGCCTCTGCTGGATGGTTTCTTCGGCGCCTAATGCAGACATGATCAGTTCTGTGTTTTGAGATGAAAGTGCCGTGGTGTTGGGAAATTTTAGCTATGGCCACCGCGCTGCCACGGGCCCGCGGCTCCGCGCCACCGATCGTCGCCCAAGTGGAGAACGCGTCATTCTTGGTATCATCCGAGTCTCCGCGCGGCTACAATCATGTGACCTCAGTCTACAACTGTTATGGTTTACTAAATGACGAGGCTTATTTATGGCTAGTCAATGATTTCGTAAGAAAGTAAAGTATTGTGGCAACTCCTCTGATTATCGTCTGCCACTAAAACTTAACAACGATCCATAGGTTGACTCCTCTTCAGATGATCGGGCCTGCGGATCCGAGCGGCCGATGTTTATGCCTATAATTGAAGGCATGTCTGGAGGAAAGAATAAGAGTTTTGGTCGCTCATATCTCCTACTACCGTGAATATGTCTGTCAGTACCCTCCTACAGTAATCTGCCACTCAGCCACTGACCTTCTCGATTGGTAGCTTCCATCTGGGTATGCTCTCAATTGCCTGGAGATCTATATTTTGATTCAAAAGTCTTACCATAACCAGCGTCAATATTTCGAATGAGTGTCTTAGTGCATTCAAGGACCTTCTCTACAAGAGGGGAATAAACAAACCCACGTTTATAATCTACAAGATAGCCGACGACGAACAGTCCATTGTTGTGGAGAACAGCTCCTCGGAAAAAAACTACGAAGCATTCCTTCAAAAGCTTACTTCCACACTCGATCATGAAGGGAATCACGCACCTCGTTATGCAGTGTACGACGTGGAATATGACTTGAATGAAGATGGAAAAAGGTATTAAGCCTTCATGCTCATCAGAGCACTGTGCCTTGTTACTAAGGCTCTCTAGAAAAACAACCGTCTTTATTAGCTGGATGCCCGATGCGACACCTACCCGGGTAGGTCATCTCGCTACTCTTTTGCTAACTCATCTGACTTCGTTACTAGCTGCGGATGTTGTATGCCTCTACCAAGGAGCAGCTTCGAAAAACCCTGGATGTCAAGGTTTCCATCCACGCGGATGACTTGCACGATATTGAATGGAAGACTGTATTGAGCGAGGCAAGTGGTGGACGACTCTAGATCTGGATCATCGCGTCTCTTCAGTGATTAATTCATCTGGGTGGCCATGTATGTGTTCAAGTGCTTTGTTTTGTGAGAGAAGAAACTTGCTTCCCCTGGCCTACCTTTCCCTTTTCAAGGCAAAGAAAAGAAGGAGAGGAGGATAGCCATACATGGAGTGTTTGCCAAATCTCCTGTTCTGGCTATGCCTGGAGATGACCCGAATTCCTGGACTAATTGCAAATTGTGTTTAAGGCATCTCCCACGGTGTTGCTGACTGGTCGTGGTGCGACCCGATGATGCTATCCTCACGACAAGTGGAGTCAGATGACTCAGTTAGTACATTGGAATCTCAGTACCCCATTCAGATGAACACAGTCATCAATCTTACCACCCTGATGTGTACTCATTGCTGGACCGGGATAAAGACCCTAAGAATACAGAACATTGCTTAGCTGGCTTGCCACATTCGTCATATCATGCAATGCCTTCTCTTTAATACGATACTTATCGTCATTATGTTTTGAAATCAACCCGACCTGACTACACTACACGTAATAAAAGAAAACGGTTTCGTCACCCACAACGGTCAAGAGTTTGATGACTATCTCCGCAACATCCTGCAGCCATCGCCCATAGTCGTAGCCCTATCGGGGTCAACGGAAGCGTACATCGACGTTCAATTAGCAATCGGCCCGATCACGTAGCTGAAGCCATATCACTCTTCTGTAATCGGCAATCAAACCACCGATAAGGTGAAGTGAAGATAAAAAGGGTCGTGAATCTCCGCGGAATGAATTTCAAACTTCACCGGAGAGCCAAAGAGCAAATCATACCAACACTATCAGATACACAACTTAACAAAGACTTCATTCTTAAAATGTCCGAGCGCAAGGTAAATCAAATATCCCTTCACTCATCCTAGCCGAAGTTGAGTCTTGAATAGAAAATCTACTACACTTACAAGTCCATCGAAGCATGGGAGAAATATGACGAGGAGGTGCGGAAGTAAGTGTGAGACCTCTCATGATACCGAGTATAGCTAATCCGGGCAACCCTAGGATCATCACAGAGGATACAGACAAGGGAAATCTGGATCTGCAACCGGGCGTTGCCGCCTACTTGTTACCCTCCGTAAGCTGTGCTACTGTTCGACACGCTGAATAGGTGACTGACGGCTTTGGTGTATAGAGAGGTGACTCCTGAGACAATCAAGAAGCTGAAGGATCTGAATGACGATGTTGTTGTTGTTGCTGAGATAGAAGATTAAGACTCTGTGTTGACTTATTGTTCGACATTTCAATGGTACGGTTGAGCGTCTGGGGCTGATTAGGTGGCTATTTTGAAAGTCGGTGGATGTGGTACTTGAGCTATGATAAAAGGTCGATCAATCGCTTCTTGCAGGAAGGTAGTGTTTCATTTTAGGAAATGCACTGAAAGTGCCGAACAAAGAGGACTGATCACCACTTCCAACCCTCTATAGATCTGTCCCAAGTGGGTAGATAGTAGTGGCATTTGTCGGGGGCTCTAGCAAGGCCCCGAGCAGCCCATTTACCTGGAGACCAGACCGGCCTTGTGGTGAGCTTGGCGGCCAAAAAGAATCCGACAAAACAGCTATAGTTTGGGTTAAGTTAATAATAGAACTCGAGGATAGAATGGTTTGGCTTACAGAGTGGATGTGTCGGCGTCCCACACGAGGTTTCGACCATTGCCATGAAGAGGGTAGTAACCCCACCGGTAGAGCTTCCTACGGGTGTTGGTTAGAAAGAATGTGAAAGATCGGGAAATGGAATAGCAAACATAATGCTTTCTTTAAAAGCTTCGCGGATAGCATCTCGCTCGCTAATATCCAGGGCCCAGAATGCTGCGGCGCCGCAAGGATCGCTGAGGCGAATCCCTGGTACCACTTCCCAGACAAGCCAGGTAATAAGCCCGCCGGGAACAAAGCCAGTGTCGTCTTGCTTGTCTTTTTTGGTGTCCAGTAGGCGTGGGGTAATACGCAACTGTTTCTGCTTCCATGCAAGACACGGAGTGCCTCTAGCTCGAGCGGGCAACAGGATCCTGCTTGCTGGGCTCGTGTACTGGCGGGCTCAGCTTCAGTCCCCGCGATGGGAATCTGTTTGTAAATTCGCATATAGGCCTGGATTGGGTGATCAGGCCCGGCTCTCTTGCAAAGCAGGAGAGTGCAGGTCATGGATGGCTCAGGACTGTCTCGCAAGTCCTCAGAGGGGGTCTGGAATTCGTGTTCGTTACAGGTCTGGAGGATAACCCATTGGTACTGTTGCAGCGGGATGGTGGTGCCGGGCTCGGTTTCACTGCGTGCAAACCATCGTGAAGGCATTATGTTGTGGGAACGGTCAGAAGCAAAATATTGGAATCTATGTTGTGCAGGCTGGAAGAGATGGAGGTGAGACGAACCTGACTTCGAGGGAAGTAGCGGTGCATGAAGACAGAGTCATGACAGCGTCACTAAATGGATGCAGGGGACCCGAGCGGCCTCACCCACCAATCCAATGTTCATATGTTTGGCCGTGTGAAGGGATGTGGGAATCTGTATGTGATTGGAATCAATCTACGTATTATTGCTCTGCCCACGAATTGACACCCATGCAAATTGGAATCCAACCTAAATCTAGATAGGGAGGTGCCCTACATCCACAGGTTGGTGAATACATTGTGACATGTGAGTGAATTGAGAAGGACTCAAGAATACCCAGAATGTCTGATTGTTCAACCCATCTTACAGTGTTACCTGCTCAATAGGATCTTCACTTTCAGCTTGAATGGAATTTCGTGATTTATACTGAGCGACCTCTGTCGCATAGAATTCTTCTCTGGTTCTACCCCATCATCCCCTGTACTACACCCAGCAAGTGGTCTACAAGCTTCTGGATTAGTATTACAATATCAACGCCCAGCAAGTATACGGCGAGACTGACGTCACTCTTACTATTGCTTACCTCATAATACTAGTCATGTATACGACGTCCGGGTGTGATGAGCTTGCTGCTTACGGGGGCCTAAGCAGAAGAACCCCTCGAGAAACCAGGCCCCCCTCCACAGCTGGGACTGAATCCATGGACTCTTACTCCCCACTTCCAATCCCAAAATGTCAACAATTCAAGGCCCTGATTGACCAGAGATCCGATGATCTCAGAAATGGAACCGTTGAAGACTCCTACCTATCATTCAGTGGTGTTACAACAACACGATTCCAATATATCGAATCCCATCGGAGAAGCCTTGGGGCGGCCCATGTACGCTTTACTTATTTCCCCGACATCGGAACACTCATCACCAAGGTACCCTCTGAGCCCCATGAGAAATGCCATTACATTCTCGGCTCCCGTATCAAGGACCATCTGAGAATGAACATGGGGATTGCCTTTGATGAAGTTGTAGGGACTGCAGCGACGAAGCGCCAGGGAAAGGGAAATACAATCAAGGAGCCAGATTCGTCGTTCAAGAATCTTAGGCTTCGATCACAGGTTGGGGACTGGCCCCACTGGGTGATCGAAGGGGGCATGTCAGAATCCCTCCAGCGTCTCCGTGCGGATGCGAGCTGGTGGATAAACCATTCGGAGGGAGAAGTTCTACTTGTCATCCTGATCTGGATTCGCCCTAGTCTCAAGATAATTAAGATTGAGACATGGGTACCAGAACGGACCCTCCCACCCCCGGGACCCCGAACTCGCTCCCGTGCGGCCATCCCAACCCTTTCGCCTAGAAAAGAGGATATTGATGTCGAGATGGATTTTTCGGTGGATCCGCCAATTTACAAAGGCCCTCTGGCGCTCACTCTCCAATTCAGTCGACTTATCGGCCGCCCTCCAGTTCCGCCCCGCGAAAAGGATGTGGTGCTCACTCGGCAAGACCTTCTGGACTTGGCTGGATACATATGGAAGGGAATTGTTTAAGCAGCGGAGGTTTACGCCAGTGCCAACATTGTGCTTCAGCAGTCGATCGAGCAAACTTATTAGTATCGTCTTGACTCGGATCCAGGAAACTGCGATGTCTCTTGAGATCTGATACAGATTCTTTCTCCTCTTTAGTATCATTTCTTCGATTTCATGGGAACAAGTTGCTATGTAGTATAAAAATCAATCAAACAACCAAAGCACCACCATTCGACTCAATAACACTGCCTGTGACAAAGTGATCCTTCATCAAGTAAATATAACTCTCCGCCACATCTTCTGGCTTTCCAATAGTGCCCGTAGTAGATTGTTGTTTGAACGCCTCCAAGATACCATCCAATTGCTCTTTCGGCAACTTAGCAAAGATCTCAGTGTAGACCGCTCCAGGCGAAACCACATTCACCCGAATCGGCTTGAGATCGACGGCTAATCCCCGGGCAAGACCCTCGACCGCAGCGCACACGGCCGTCATAACGCTCCAGCCCGGAGCGGGCCTGCTCCCGCGCACCCCACTGGTCAAGGTGAAGGAGCTCGATGGCGAATTCTCCACGTACTTCTCAAGATACTTGGCCATGACCGCAGGTGCGACACAGCGCACATTCATCCCCCTCTGAAACAGATCTGCGGTGACTCCGGAGAGGGGAGGGAGCAGCAAGGCATCACCGGCCGTAGTGACGACATGGTTTAACTTTTTCGTTCCGTCGAGGGTGGCGGCCTGGAACAGAGCTTCGAAGTTGGCGTCGAGCTGGGCGGAATCGGAGAGGTCGCAGACGTGGGTGATGATGGTTTGTTTCTCGGTCTGGGTAGGATAGGCCTCTTTCAAACGCGCGACAGTCTTGTCGAGTTTGGTTTGGCTGGAGCTGGAGATAACGAGATCGGCTCCGTGTTCGAGAGCTGCTTCGGCAACGCAGAATCCAATTCCGGAAGTGCCTCCGAGGACCAGAACTCGCTGGCCGGCAAGTTTGTTAGTGTATTTGGGAGTCATGGTGGATGGGTTGGTGGTCCGATGGCCAGAGGAGTTGGTTGCAGGGCTTGCTTGGGAAGTGTGGAAAGTGGACGGCTTTTATCTCCGGCGGGTCCAACCGAAGATTAACTCCGTCGTGAAGGGCAGTCAATTTCGCCACTTTTCGACCTGCTTCAAGGGCCCAATTAGAGACGTCAAAATTATCTGAGAATACCATTGGCTTTCATCACCTCTCACTAACTGTAAATATATACAACGGACCGTATGTAGCTTGGCTTAGTTCCGTCAGCATTTGAATTGGTGGACCAGATTGGAGAATTCTTCCGACCGAATCAGCCGTCACTTATGCAGCCGATCGAGCGCAGAATCCTTAGAGCTCATCTTGACGAAGGTTAATAATTAAACGGACATCGGCATTGGCATTGCCATCGTCGTGGAAACCACAGGGTCCTCTGGAAAGCCAAGATGTCAGCCAGGCACACCCCAATCGGCGTTTACCGGCGTTTACCGGCGTTAGCGGGGTTTCCAGTCCAGGTGTGGTGATTAACTCAAATGGTCTTAAATCAAGCTCTTCAACTCACATATTGAATCTTCTACAAGGGTATTAACCACCAAATATCTGATTTCCACCAAAATGCAACCCTTCCAATATACACTCTCCAACAATGGCACCGTGGCCGGTGTCCACTCCATCCCTCCCCTCTCCGCATCATCATCTACCGAACACCGTCCCCTAATCATCGGTCTCCACGGTGGAGGCTACGACCATCAATATTTCGACGCGACTCCCAACTGCTCCGCCTCATTCATGAGCACCGCCTTAAACGTCCCGTTCGTGTCCATCGACCGTCCCTCCTACGGCGGAACCAGCTCCATCCTCCCCATCCCCGAAGACTCCGACTTCGCCCAAGAAACCGGCCGTTGGCTACACAGCTACATCCTCCCCAAGCTCTGGTCCGAGCTCGGTCTCCCCAACCAATGCAACTGCATCATTCTCCTATGTCACAGCTTCGCTGTGATGGGCGGCATCGTGGCCGCCACTTTCCACGCCCAAGATAAAGCACCACTCTACCCTCTGGGCGGTCTAATCGCCAGCGGCATGGGCGACACACAACCCTCATTTAAGCAAACCACTACACTCTCTTCTCTCCCCGTTGACGCCGACCATGTCATCTTCAGCGTGGATAGCAAAGACACTGTCATGTTCAAACCGGGGACTGCGACTCCGGATATCCTAGAGCAATGTGAGCGATTGAATGCACCCTGTCCATTGCCCGAAGTGGCGGGATTTGCAACGAGGTGGTTGCCGATTTGGAAGGAGAAATGGGCGGCCGAGGTAGAAGTACCAGTGATGTTTGCGCTAGTGGAAGATGATCCCTTTTTTGTGGCTACGGAGGAGGAAATCACGACTTGTGTGCGGGCCTTTAAGAAGAGTTCACGGGTGGATGGGAGCTTGGTGAGAGGTGCGCCGCATTGTCTGGAGTTGAGTCTGTGGTCAAGGGGGTGGTATGCTCGGTGCTTTGGGTTTGCGTTGGAATGTGCGGTTAGTTTCGAGGCTTCGAAATAAGTGGGTATTTGGGGGTGTGGTCTAGTGGATGGGGGATTGGTGAGTGGAAGGGTTGGATTTGTGTTTTGGATGAAGAATAGATGGAATCTAGAGAAGACTGGTGGCTTGTATTGTATTTGGGGGTTGTCCATTGGGTGGGAAATCTGGTCAATTTATAGATACTGTATTTATATCCTACATTTGGGGATTTGTCAACCTAGAGTGGAGGCTTTACTGCCATGTCGAACCTGAACAATTGCATGCACTCTAGTGTGTCGTGTAATACGTGCATCCACCCTGCAGAAGGGTTTTGTCCATTTGTGCAATCCCCAGCGGGACCAGTCTTTACGTTGACACTTCCCTTGATGAATCCGTATCTCAATTGCACATGTTCCTTCTTGGCCCTATCTAATGACCAGGGAGCTATATTGGATACTATTGCCAAGCAGAAATATCACATTCAAACGAACCATCACATAAGCAAGTACTATAAGCAAAACCAATATCATCACACATAATACCCAACCTAGCCATCACCTAAAAGTCAGAACGAAACCCCATATCCGTCCAACTAGCATTCACCTTGTCCTGAATTTCTTGCGGATAAGAATGCTTAAAGTCAGCAGCCTGCCAGTCCGGCCCGGTGGTGTATTCAGACGGCATCAATGCATCCGATACTACCTTACCACCTTGCGTCGGAGAGCCAGTTCCATGAGACATGTACGGAACCAAGGGGAAGCCACGAACGTCTTCATAGAAGTACTCATCCAGGCTCGGGCGACAGCGGGTGCAAAAGGCCCAGATCACATCTTTCCAATTATACACATCAATATCTTCGCCCACCAGGACGAGACGGTGGATGGTGTAGCCGGCTTTGTGGTTGAAGATCAAATCACCGATTTTCTTGCAGAACTCGGCAGAGGTGGTCTTCTCTTTCCGCAGCGCGGCAGTGTCGATTTGTAGGGCCACCCAGGTGACTTGCGATTCGAAGGGGGACATGGCCTCCTTTACGGGCAGGCCGGCATCTTTGCAGAGTTGGTGGATCTCAGCGGCGGCAAGGGGGCCGATCATGGTGTGCTATGGAGTATTTGTTAGAATGGAGGGAAGCAGGGGTGATGGGGTAGGAGATATACCGTTTCGTCAGTCAGACGACCACAGTTGGACACTGGGAGAATGGCACCGTTTCGATAGGTGATCTTGTTGACCTTGTACAGGGGACATGGATGTGAATCCCCGGGAAAGACATAGCTGGAGTTGATGTCAGTGCGTCAAGCGATATTCCACAGTGCAGGCTCCATACCCGTGCATCTCCCCGAATGGCCCCTCGGGCACGGTCTCGGTGATGCTCATGGTGCCCTCGAGGACAAACTCGGTATTGGCTGGAACATAGAGATCGTTCGTCTCACATTTCACCACATCGATGGCATGTCCGGTAAAGGCCCCGATGTAGCCCGCCTCAGTCACCCCATCAGGGATGGGCATGCTGGAGGCCATAATCGCTGCAGGAGGCACACCGAAGCACAGCGACCACGGTACATCCTTGCCAATGGCCTTCCACTTCTGCTGCATTTGCCAGATGTGCTGCGGGGGGATCACCAACCCCGTCAGATGGGTTTTGTCATAAACCATGGCGCGCGCAATCGACTAGTTGGTCCAGTCTCCTTCAGGTGATGAGATGACATGCATACCATAGGTTTGGATATACTTTCCGCCATCTTCCTGATGCAATAAGGGAACAGGGAGTTTGGTGAGGTCGAATTCGCCATCGGTAAGAATGTCTTCTTTGCAAGGACCGGTGGAGACCACGTTGGGAGGGATAGGCTTTTGATGCGCAGCCGACATCCATCTTATCCAGAATCTCCTTCATACCAGCGGTGGGTGGCAGGGCAAGATGACGAGCCAGACGGCCGTATCGAGTCCTGGGGTCGGCCCTTAATGAGTTGGGAGCTCCTAGAATCCGGAACAGACCCTTGTCGGCGCCTTTGAGGTTGTTGAAGAGTGGTGCCTTGTCATCGGTCTCGCATACCTTGCGGATAATGGCACCGGCTTCAAGATCGGGATCGATTTCACGGTCGATTTCAACCAGGTCATTATCCTGCTTCAGAGCTTCCACGTACGAGCGGAAGTTCATGTGGGGTAGATCTTGGATGGAAGCGTCCTGGTCGTGCTGGGGAGACATAACTGCGACAAACAACGATATAGATTGATAGGGCAAATAGGTTCTAACGGGTGTTGAACGGCTCGAGCTGCGTCAAATACAGATAATGATCCAGTGTAACCTTGGGCGTGGAAGCGTATTTGTATACGGCACGGAGGGTCTCGAGCAGAGTCGGGGCCCCGAACCTCTCCCTAGTCATGACATACATTCTTCGGGGCCTCGGGGCCCCTCGGGGCCATGGCAGCGTCGATCCCCGGTTGCCCTCGAGCTTCCCGCACGATCATTCCCCTAATTGTCGGGAAGGAGCCAAAAGCGACCAGGCATACATCATGTACGTCGTCATCGACGGGGGATGATCTCAGATCAAGGTCTCCTCGCAAGTCTACAACCCGTGCCACAGAACCCCCATAACGGGAACCTCACCACTCAATTACCACCGACTATTTACGTACAGCTGCAGCATCACCACATGCTCGACACCCATGTTAAACCGTCAGCTTTTCCCCTTGCTCCATTCAAACCCCTCCCAGCGGGGAAAATCCTCGCAATGAATTCCAAACGAGTCCAGCATACGTCCCACGCTCTGATCCACTAGCTGCTGGATGGTTTCCGGGCGGGGATAGAACGCCGGCACTGGGGGGAAGACGATGGCCCCCGCACGAGATAGCGCCAACATGTTCTCGAGATGGATACTGCTCAATGGGGTTTCTCGGACCACCAGCATTAACTTTCGGCGTTCCTTGAGAGTGACATCGGCCGCTCGGGAGATCAGATCGTCACAAAACCCCATGCGCACGGCGGCCAGCGTTTTCATGCTACACGGAACGATGATCATGCCATCATGCAGGAATGAGCCACTGGATGGCGGCGCGGAGAGGTCCTTGATCCTATCTAGGATTGAGAATAAGACAGAGAATCTTACATACTTGCTGCCAAGCACACCCTACAGGCTATTCCGATACGCCGTCAAACTAAACCCGGCATCAATCACCAGACTCTCCCCATTGATGAAAGTTGCCGCCGGACTGCACAGAAACACCGACGCATCAGCGACCTCCTCAGGAACAGCCGCTCGCTTCAATGGACACATTGTTTGGATGACTTTATCCAGTATAGGCACTCGCTCCACGGTCCCTTGCAGCATAGGGGTATTAGTCCAAGACGGGCACACAACATTCACCCGAATATTATGTTGGAAGTTATCCACCGCTGGAAGTGTTGTTAGCTCACGGAAAGCACCATCCCCAAAGCCGTTCACTCACCTGCAGTCTTGGCAATCCCAATCGCAGCATACTTCGACGCTGTATAGGGCATCATGCCCGGCGCAGCAATAACACCATTGATAGATGCGATCACAACAATGGCTCCCTTGCCTAAACTGCGTACAGTCTTTGACCGCGCACTCGTATAGGTGCGAGGGTCTTGTTTCGCCATGACTTCAGAGATTGCACGCACCACGAGCATCGTACCCCGTGAGTTGACGGCCATAGTTCTATCGAAGACTTCCACATCAAGATGTGCGGTGGGTGCGCTGGAGCCGGATGGGACCTGTCCGATGTCAATAAATAGTCAGTTATCTTGCAAGGGTGGAGATACTCCAGCAGGATGCACGCAGTAATCGATTCGTCCGAACTCCTTGATTGCTGTTTGGGCCATGTTTTCGACGTCTTTCTCGACACTTATATCGGCCGTGATGGCCAAGAGTCGCAAGTCAGCATAGTGGGCGAATTTGCGACATTCTTCGAGCGTAGTGACATCAGGTTCCTGGCGATCAACCAGCATGATACCGTGGACTCCTGCTTCGGCAAAGGCGAAAGCGACCTCCTTTCCGATGCCGGACGCGGCCTAGTTATAGTTGATATGTCAGACTGTGATAAGGAAGAGGATCGTAGGACATACGCCAGTGACCAGCGCGATGCCTCCATCGAGTTTAGTGCTTGCTAGGGCCATTTCTGGGTGATTGTTCGATGGTTTGGGTTCAGAATGAGACGGGATGGTACGAAGGTGGGAGGTAACAAAACAACGGGAGTGATTTCGTGGGCGAGGATTAAATAGAGGAATTCAAGAGAGAAATAAAGCTGAGTCAGATTATAGCAGCATCGCCCATTCCAAGTCGACAACTTGAATGTAGCCTGTTATTGATGACACCCTTAGCTAGACTTAGTATAGGCGGATCTCCACCAGACTCAGCGACCCACCCACAGCCTTGCGCTAATGGCACAGAGAACAACTGAACCTCATCAAGCCAACGGCCCATTGTTCAGACTAACGTCAGGTTTGTAGAATGACTTGTTATTCCTGGTACATTAGTAGCGAGCAAAGTACCCTTCCTGCTGTAAATGTGTCCAGGGTCTTTATCTACAGGTTGTAACTGGCGGAATAAGTCACCCCCATCAGGGCTGCCACTGGCCAGTTGTCACTCCACTTCAGAAATCTGGAGAATCGGAGTACTTTTCTACTGTCAATATATGCTCTTTTCTTCCTATTCCAGTCCAGACACTGCCACTACTTTGTCCCAGCGAAGGAACCGTGCATTAAACAGACAATGCACAACCTATTTGCAGGCTTCCTGTTACGTTTCGTTCGGTTACACGATCCTACCCCAAGGTTAATCTCCCTAGACAGAGGGTATCGGATAAAGAGCGTTTGGGGTGTTGGTAGTCATTATGTCGGCCTGAATCTCGTTTCAGCCCTCTTGAACCTCGAATAATATACTACCCTGCTGGTTGCATCTGAACGAATGATATCGCTCACCCTGTCTGCCACTGCGGTCGTCATACTATACTGACATTGTGAGGTTTGCCACAAGAAACATATATCTACCTAGAGTGGTTATACCTGACCGTTAACCTGACGGCAGGTATAGATTTTTCAATTAACCTGACCTGACCTGGCCGTTTGCCACTCTATATCTACCAACGCGAAGCAGTATCGGCTGTATAAAACCTAGAATCAGCATTAAAGCCATGTTGAACGAACAGAAGAAATAGCTGTGAGTAATCATATATCAGCGGCCCCCGTGCCTTCCGAAACAATCAAGGATTCCCAGGCTTCAATCCCCCAAATCAGCAATCGCCAACCCCCTCTTCGTTGTACGGGCAGACCAAAGAATCAACCTTGGCGTCCGAGGTAAATACACCATCACAAGCGTGACATCTTATACCGGAATCAATCTTCGCGATCGGGTCGTCCACTAGGTGCATAGGTTGACGGAGTTGGAGAATTTCCCAATGTCGGTGCATGATAGAAACTCGCAGCATCTCATACAGCGGGTCAAGTCGGTCCTCCTCCTCATCTGACAGTTTCAGGGTGGCCAGCAGGGCGCTTTCCGCTCGAGACATCATCAGACCCCAGACATCCTCCTCATTCGCTTTGTGAGTACGGAAGTACTGTATCATCATAATCGTGTCAATCATGTCGTGCAGGATCTCCTGCGGCAGGGCCCCGCCGCCAGGAAACGTGAGAAACATTGCCCATAGCTTGTCTGTCGTGCTAGTGCAGTAATGCTGGCCCAGTCTGTCTCTGATAGCGTCGAGAAGACGGAAAGTCCCGTTCGCCATCGTATCAGTCACCGCATCCTGCCACGTGATTGATCCATCGTCCGCGGCGTCGACCGATCCCTCATTCTCTTCATCCAAGTCACTGGTTGCGTCCTCGTCAGGAGAAGGGCATGAGCGCACTTTACGGGATTTGGGTGTGTTGTAGGGCTCTGAATCCTCCACCTTTACCGCCTCGTCGTCCCCGCCCACAGTCGACCCCGTATACTCTGACTCGTCCCGGGAAACGTATTCGCGCAACGTACGGGATACGGCTGCTTGGTAGGGGTCTCTTGGTAAGTGAGGGGTGCTGGGGGGGGGGAGGCTCTATCATGTCAACAGATTCTAGCACATGGGAACAATCACACTCCGCTTGGTCTTTGGGAGACGGATCGAAAACGATATGCGGATCGTCACTATCTGGTAACCCAGAGTCGCTATTCGGAGTGGGTGGCCTTGACAATTCTGTATCGTCCAGGTCTATCTCCAGTCTGCGCAACGCTTCTTCTATCCCCACAGTTTTGAGTTTTGGTTGGTACAGAGCACTCTCGGCTAGGGGCTCATCGTGTTGGCTGTCCTGAGGTGTGGCGACAAAACTGGTCCATTGACTGGTAATGGAGTAGCCTTGACCGAGATGCTCTGCGTTTATTCGCGCCAGTTCGAGATTGGTCGCGTCATGTTTGACCTCATGCTCAAGGCTCAGCAGACAGGCCTTGACAGCCAGTCGATGAACGAAACCGGAGTTGGTATGGATCAGCTGCACTGGGAGTCTGTGGCTGTTGCTCCTGGCACCTGAATTCATTGCTCTGATAATGACCTCGGTCGGGGGTTCGTTGTTGCGCGCATCGATGAGGAAGTAAATTGATCGGTACACAAAGGGATGGAGTGCCGGAGTTGTGAAAGGCGCCTGTATGTAAGACACGGGCAAGGAGGTTGGAGACTCGCTTTGACCCCACGTAACGCACTGTAGGCTTTGCCTGCTGAAATCCGGGCCCAGGCTGATCTCGCAGTTCCAACTGTCCGGCTCCAATGCCGAGCGGACCAAGCGGTTCAGGCGAGCCTCCCACCGAGAACTCGTGGCCACATCGACCACGTCTCCCAGCCCACCACCGAATTCCGCCACACATTCGATCAACCCGTGGGACACGATGTCGCCAATCCCGAGGGCAAAGAACCGGACTCGGTTCTGCAGCTGTTTTCGGATCAACCAGATGTATTCTGCAATCGGGGCTGGGTCTAACTCTCCGTCCGTCACCATGACGATTTGGGTGGACGGCCTTTGTTGATCACGGTGTCCCAACGCATCTTGTAGTGCGAGCAACAGGTCGGTCCCCCCAAGATCAGCCCTTGCGTTCGAGACGTAGGCCCTGGCGACCTCAATATCTTCAGCGGAGTGAGGCCGGGACTTATGCCAGAGGCCAATGCTTCCGGTTCCAAATCTTATGATGTTGAATGCGCAGGAACTGGGAAGACTGGATAGGGCCAGCGACATGGCCTGGCGCATATTCCGGAGTTTCGCTTCATCAGGGCCACTACTCGTCCAACCCATAGATGCTGACTGGTCGAGAAGAAAGATGATTTCGCCGGTAAAAGATAGTGGGCGAACCGTCTTGGTGAAGAGATCAGTCGGACGAAGACTGACCATCATCGCTGCTTGACCTTCCGAGTTGGGTGGGGCGAGCAACGCACGAGACTGGAGAGGATATCCTTCACGCCTCTGAAGCACCAGGATGAAATCCCGTCCCAACACGGCCTTCTGGCTCTCATATTGCCAAACGAACTGCATCTTGGAGCCAGAAGGAGGATGCGGCTCCCGCGGGAGTTTGGTCGGATCCGACATCACCACGGTCTCTTGCATGGGCTTTCTCCCTTGATACTTGACCTGATGACCCGATTCGACATGGTACCCTCTGTCATTGATCGTCCCGTCATCGACAACTCGCGTCTCGATCTGGAGGTAGGTTGACTGCAGCATCTCAGGCGGAAGCTGGGTCCCATACCGTGGAGCAATGGACGTGGGTACCACGACTGCAATCCCCTCGGCGCTTTCCTGGGCCATGAGGACGGCCTTCAACTCGTGGAGATATGTGAGCCTCACTTTGACATCGGTCTGGGGCGGAATATTGCCTAGAGCTGATTCAAACATGTCCGGGGTGTATTCCTCCAGTAACGCCGCTGTCTTCCTGGTATTTTCCACTGCCTCGCGGTAGACCTGTTGCGCCTTCTGTTTGGGTTTGACCACCCCCTGTAGGCGACGCTCATTGCCAATTACGCATTCAAACGCCGTCACAGCTGCACCATCATAGAGCGGGAATATGTGCCGCGCTTCATGAATCTCGATGTCGGAGGGATTGCGAAATGTCTGCGTCAATTCTCCACACGCCAATGTTCCGTCCACGGTGATCTTAAGGTCGACGCTCAGCACGGGCAGACAATACGGTGCCGTATGGTCCTGATCCGTTCCTGTCTCCTTGGTCGCAGAGTGGCTGACGACAACATCTCCAAGTGTTCTTTCGAATGCCTCGGATGTGGTGGCGTATAATGCAAAGGGGGAAACTTCCGAATCCACGACCCCATCATGACCGGCCGTCGCTAGCAATTCGCCCCTACGCCCCAGGGTTGTGTTTCGCTCCTTTGATCTAGGACACTTGGAGGGGATTGCCTTCGTTGCTGGGGCACGTCTGGTGCCTGGCCAGATATCTTTGGAAGCCGTGGCCGGGCGAGAGAAGACAATCCCCGAAGGGATCCGCTCTGGCACTGTATGGCGACTCATGGCACGTCCAGAAAAGACGGGTATACCGAGATTGACGATAGTAGGGAGGGAAGAAGTGGTCTCTTGCTGTCTCGCGAGAATCTGCGGGGGGGTGGGTGGTTTCGCTGTTGGTCGTTCCCCACTTCTGCATGTCGGAGTGACCGGCGCCAAACTCGGCGCAATGGCTGGCCTGATGCCCTGCACAATTCAAGAGTTGACACGTCAGCTAGACCTACCTGAGTACACATCAACTAGACGAACTCCAGAAAAGCGGGTGCCCCCTCTTGGGCACCTCACCTGCTTCGTAGTCCCGAGAACCCATCTGCGATCATTCCAGCTCCATCTCACGAAGCAATGAAGGCAACCTCCGAAGGCTATATCGGCCAAGATCTTGACGATCTTGCCACCAAGCTTCTACGTGCTGCAAACAGCTTATTTTCACTCGGAGCGACCGAGACCGACCGGACCTGCACGGTGGAGGAAATGGAGCTAAGCGCCCTGAATCGACCCCCAACTCCAGGCCAGGCCCTGGTTTGCAGTATGGCGCAGGTCCTGCTTTCGAAAAATGCAACCAATCACCTTCGCTTCCGTTGCTGCTGTGAAAGAAAACACGATGATGCAGTGCTACACTATCGAGGTTGCTTTCTACTCTGTCATGTTGAATGAGACCCCGGCTGATAAAGGAGGGTCCAAACAGCTGTACCCGATATCAGTGTCCTCTGCGAGGAGATAGGAGCCGCTCCAGACCGGACATGGAACGTGGTTCTGCTAAAACCCAGCACACGGGCTACTGTTGTGCTTCGACTTACACTGCACACCGGCGCGCTCACAAGTTAGGCATCCAGGCACTGCCATGCCAGGAAAATTGAGACTAATATCGCTGTAGTTTCTCGTCGCATACAGGTGTTGTGCGATAAATGGGGCTTTGGATTCATTACTCATCGACACCAGAACAAGCCCGATCTACATGCCAAGGATGCTGTGGGACCCGAGGGTGATTTGACTGCCAGATGCTCGGTATCGTGAGACTCTCCGCAACAGTGGCCCCCTCAATCCCTATGCTGATTCTTCATGTATTCCTGCGCACAAAAGACAACCCATTCCAATACGTGAGGCGACCATCACGTATCGTGATGGTTCTGAAACAACATACGCTTTCCCCCAGCCAGCCAACGTTCATATGCAGCATCTTCTTGGCGCCCGCAGATCGAGCGATAATGAGAACTTTTTCGGCTTTCTTCCGCAGTCATCATTCCAGGTTCTCGTGGCGTCTCAAATCTTATCTAACACAGACAAGTCCACGGATCAGACATGCTACATTTTTTCAGGTATGAGTCACCTGTCCATTGAGTATTAATCCAGGACCGCGGTGGACCACGAACCACTTACAGGTTATACTTAGTCTTGCAGGAAACGGTTATAGAACATGAGCGACACCCTCAGGGTCCCCTTTACGTTTCCCTCCACAATGTTCGTATAGGTGATGGGTTCGCCAGTTCGGTATGCCTCGGCTTCGATCACAAGTCAGGTGAGTGTCCCGAACGCGACCGAAGAAGTCACACTAGATACCCCTCCTGAAAGCTAAGTTTGGCGACGTCAGATGCTCATTCATTTGCATCGTACGTCAAGAAAATGCGGAAAAGGCTACTGGAGCTCCGCTTTCAGGGGCCTTTGATATCCGAGACGGTGATATATTCAAAGTTAGGAATGCCCCATCACCAATCTAGAGGCACACCCCATGACTGACCCTAGGATGACTAGGAACATTCCGACAGGCCAGACCTCACCGTCAATGCAGTCCACAGTGGAAGTTAGCATGATTCAGAATCAATTGAGTAGTCGCTTTATACTCTGCAACACAACACACTCTGAATTTATATCCTTCGAATGTGAGGGCCTCCTCCCCCGTGCCATAGCAAATCATCGTATACAGATATTTATCATGACTTCCAATGCCAGTCTCGTCAATGACCTTGAGCGAACCCCAGCAGAACTTTGACGGCTTTTTATCAAATAGCAGGATGGGCTTGCTGAACGATCATGGGATCTCATATCCCTCTCTTCCTCGATGGAGCCCTCCTGCACTTCCGGACTATAGCTCCGTCCGCTTGGCGCAGAACGGCATTTTTCTGAAAAGGTTCGTTGTGTCAGACTGTCGCATTGAGGAAGTTTTGGAATGCTTAACACAAACAGTTTGGAGATGCGGCGATCAGAGGATTGGTTCCATGATGTGGACCCGTTGTTGTCCGCCATGGGACCTCCTCGCCAAGCTGGGGAAGTTTGTAAGCGGGTTAGGGTTGCGGTGATTGACACCGGGCTGGACAAAGCGTATCACACAAGGTACCACGTAAAGGAATGGAAAGACTTCGTCAACATCGGAGCTTCCGAGATGAGCGATAAGACCGGGCACGGAACCTTGTGCGCGCACCTCATCTTGAGCATGTGTGAGGAGATCGACCTGTATGTTGCGAGAATTTTTGACCGGGACACAGCGGATCCCGAGCAGGGCCCGCGCCTCATGGCCCAGGTACGTTGCTAACATACTATCACGGTGTCACGAAAACTGACCCGCCCCTAGGCGATTGAATGGGCGATCGATCCTCAGCGAAAGGTGGATATCATCAGCATCTCCGCCGGCTTTTCCCAACATTCGTCAGTCTTACAGTCGGCGCTAACGGAAGCCAACTACAGGGGGGCCTTAATCTTTGCGGCGGCCGCCAACTGGGGCAACCTCAATAAGGTTGCCGTACCGGCCCGCAACAGCTTCAAGACCATATGCATCTTCTCTACCAACACCCATGATCAACCATCCCAGTTTAATCCGGAGCCGCGCGAGGGGGCGGACAACTTTGCCATCCTCGGGGAAGATCTCCTGCATCCCTCCGACCCGCAGAGAAGACACCAGGGCACGTCCATGGCGAACGCCATCGCCGCCGGCTTGGCGGCGCTCATCCTCGGTTTCAGCCACCACCCGGACAACGCGGGTATCTTCCGGGTCCAGGATGTGGGCACCAAGGAAGGCATGTCGTCCATTTTCCACTCCATGTCCAAGCCCGCCGGTCGGTTCCAGTGTGTCTCGCCAATGGACCTGATGCCGCAGGATTTCCTGTCTCGAAATCAGGCGAAGAACCGGGAGTATGTGCGAGAAAGTATTCATAGGGCGATGGAAAGAGCGCAATGATTACCCCGGCGTAATATCTGATGGTCTCTATCATACTATAAAGAATACAGACGTACTGTAGACTGGCAGCAACCGATACACATCCGCTAAGAGTTTACGCTATCACCCAAGCCTCCTGCAACCCATCATCCTCCAACACTTCGAACCCATCCAAGCCCTCTGATTTTAATACCTGCTCGACATCAACCTCCCGCTCAGTATCCGCCCCAAACGTCGCCCCCGTGGTATAGGCATCCAAGGACCACTTCCTCATAAGCAACCCCTTATGCACCTTCGCCAGCCGCACGGCCCAAACAAAATCCGACCGTTGTGTCCCCTTGATCTTGCTTGACTGTCCATGATCGATTCCAAAAGTCGCCGTCAGGTTCGCAATCCCACCGACATCCCTAATTTCCGCAGCACGACAGTTAGCCCATGATCACGTCGCCGAGAAATCGAACCAAGAGAAAGCAATTTAAAAAAAAAAAAAAAAAACAAGAGGCAAAAGGAAAAAGACAAAAGACACTTACACCTGTGGTCCCCCACCCACACCGCTTTTCCTCTCCTCGGTGACCTCTCTCCTCCCACCCCGCCTCGCAATCTTCAACCCCGTCACCATAAACACCGTCCATGCCCACTTCCTCCCCAATATTCCACCCCCGCCACCATCATCATCATCATTCTCTTCATCCAACTCCTTCAAACAATTCTCCACATACCCCCTCGTTGGACTCACAATATACGTATCCAACCGATCATATTCCTCGAAATTCTCCACCGCCTTCTGAAACGCCACTTGGAAACCCAGTCCCGCTGTTCCCGGGTTCGGCGCGGTGCAGGCCAAATCGCCGTGTCGGTCGGTGTGGTCGGTGGAGCTCCAGGTGAAGGCCGTCGCTTCGGTGTGGTAAACGGGCATTCCGATGGGGAAGGGGAGGATGTGGTGCGGGTTCAACGGCTGATCGAGATGGCGTAGAGAAGGGATGATGTGCCCTAGGTTTATTGGGGCGTGGGTTGTAGAGCCCGTGGAGGAGGGGCCGAATTGGAGAGTTTCCTCGGGGGGAGCCGGGTAGTCGGTTTGACGGAGTTTGAACCAGACCTTTTCCATTTTTTTGGGAAGGGGGGGGGCTATTGATTTTTGGAAGGATTGGGGTGTGGGTATGTGGATGAGGGGATGGGAGGGGTGAGTTGATAGTTGAAGATGTTGAGGAGGGAAGGAATGGAAGTACTCGGAGATATAAGGCTGTGGGTCAATAAGTGGCTAAGCGTACGGAAATTTAAAAGTACGGGGTACGAAGTACCCAGTGGATTGAAGACAGACAAGGCTTCACTTCCGTGGCTTAGTAGTAGGTGACTTGGGAGTATTCAATCACGTAGGGCGAAAATTGATCAGTGTATGGCAGCTGACGTGTACAGAGCTGGGTTGGATTCGGGCGCACATGCATAATTGAGCGCCCAACTCCGCGAAAAAGTAAACATGTCAAAAGCAAGCTGTGGCGACTTGCCTGACTCCTTTACATTTTGAAATCACCAGTATAATGCCTTTTCTTCCGCTATAATGCGTTAGCAATCGATAGAGACAGTGTTTGGTACTCCGAGGAAAGCCTGGTCGAGACGCCTAGAGAGAACCACATATCCTAACTCAGTTCTTGTTGTATTAGCATACCAGGTCAGTAGGAATTTATATATAATCCTAGTGGAACTCCTGAACCGACCACAATAGACATGTTCCGCTCACAGCCGTGGCTGGTAAGGTGAATGTGCAGTATTTTCCATGCCCCAGGAACACCCTTCTCTCATACCGGTAGCTATTTTTGACCGTTTAAGATTACGGAGTATGGGCGGGATACTACCGTACAACAGCGCATCTTCCTTCAATTTAAAGATTCTATAACCATGATTACCGTGAATATCCTACATCAGAGGTCATTTCATAATTTATTCCCTAAATTACAACTTATACAGCATCAAGCTATACCGCAAAAATATAGACAGGCACTGCTTGCCAGTAAACTAAGCTATCAGAGCCTATCCACGAGGATAGACAGGCCTTGGAGAAAGCAAAATCCCCTCGAATTACTTAGGTCGCGAAATCAAGGATCTAGTTGACACAAAGGCATGAAACAAGAATGAAGAACATAGTGGATAGCGCCGGACGTCTCCGCCGATAGACCGCGACAGCCCTACCTTAATTCACACAAGACGCTACACGAGTGGTAATTTCAGTCTCCTGATCATGTGGTATGTGAGGTCGTAGTTTATTGTATTCTTAGTATACTATTGCTGGATCCACAGGCTTGATAATCTACCGCGATGATCAAGGATATGAAGGGTTCTCCCCAATCACATAGATTGAATATCAAAACAGGAAGAACGATAAACATCCATGCGACCGACAATGTCGCGAGGATATACTGGGAGTATGGCTGACATAGGGAGATCCCAGGCATGACGAGAGACAACACAGCCCTTGGTGTAACCCAGCATGCAATGTATACTATCCAAGCCGGCAGGCGGATCCATGGTCGATCATCTTTCCATAGCGGAGTTGGCCCATCCATATCGTTTCCGGACAAGCGGCCTTCCTCATTGCCCTCAATGTTAAGTATACTTTGCCTGGTCGGACTGCTTGCATAATCCCGCGAAGAGAAACGATTAAGATTTCTCAGATTTCGGCGTAACATGGCTGCTAATCGTGCCGATTCGGCAGGATTATTCCCAATCTGGGCTGCGCGGTGTGCTCCATTCCTCCGCCAATTCTACCTTGTGAACCGAGAACTAGATGGCCCGGCTGTCAGGCATGGTATATGAAACAGAGTACGGAGGGGCTCATCACATGATATTGCCTTCAGATCCCCTGTGCTATATAGGATGGATGTGTCAGGGCACGGAAGAAGCTGGTGGCTCAAAAGTCGCGAAGCTGAGCGCAGGAGTTGCGGGAGATTGAGACCTGAGCTGAGTTGGCCATGATCCCTGTCGAGATGACAAATCTTTACAGCCCCTCTCAGCCTCACCGTCTGCACCTTCCATCTCGACTCCTATCTGCAAGTTAAGGCTCCACTCGAATCCATCTCCCATGACTGAAGCCTTCACCATCATTGGCCTTGTGGGAAACATTATCTCATTCGTCGATTATGCCTACAAGGCTATTTTGGAGACCAAAAAAGCATGCGGCTCTGCCAAAAGAATGACACTGGAGGTCAGTGGAATTGACTACATCGTCAGAGGAATCCAGCAAAGAAGCAAACACTTGCTCGCCCATTCTTCCACAAAGCACTTCTCCAAAGAGGAATTGGTCATCACAAAAACCCAAGCAGCCTGTTGCCTGGACCTTGCAGAAGAATTGAAAGCCTTGCTGGACAAGCTGAGCATTCGCCAGGATGCTCCTCGCCCCATCGAAATCACACGCGTGGCGCTTCAGTGGCAGCGCAAAAAAGGACAGATCGAGTCCCTCGAGAGGAGGCTTTGCAAGCTCGATGATCAGGTTTGAGCGGGGTTGACAGAGCTCCTTCGTGAGTACGTACGTGCCTGTGTGAGACATTTCTTAATCCGCCGCCAACATCATCGTCAGCGAGCATTATTCATCGACCAATCTAGAATTTCAAACCTTGATTCGAGATCATGAAAGACACGATATCGAGTCCATGCTTGGATTGGACGACATCAGGTCCTAGATCCTGACTCTCTCCAAAGCTCCAAGGCAGTCAGAAACCGTAGATCAGATCGCATAACTCACCATGTTAACAACTAAGCTGTTTGCTCTGGTGCAGAAAGGCGATCGAGCTCGCAAACAGTACAAAGCTATTCATAGTCTGTATTTCACCTCACTGAAGTCACGATACTCTGCAATAGAAGACGCACATACCGCCACTCTGACTTGGTTGTTTGATACATCCAAGACGTCTTTCGTCAATTGGTTAGAGTCCCAGAGTGGCATATACTGAATCAGTGGACAGGTATCTATTCCCCTTCATCGCCTTCGCTGTCCTTGCTAACTTGTCACAGGCTAGGAGTGGAAAGTCCACGCTGATGAAATACGCATCCAAGTGTCCGAGAACACTTGCTTCCTTGCAAAAATGGGCGAACGGTGACTCCCTGATTACAGCAAGCTTTTTCTTCTGGAATCAGGGTCTCGCCGAGACTGCGTGCGACGGGTTAAAAAACGCCTGGTACGAGGCTTCCTGTATCTTGATTGATTACGAGGCCACTCCTCTTGATAAATGAGATGTTCAAGCGACTATTTCTATGCGCAGGATATCAGGTGTAGATCTGATCAGAACCGTCTTTCCGCCGGGGCAGTCCGAGGCTCTTCTGAGGAGGATGCAGGGGAGTGTGGTGGTGAGAACACCGCAATCATGGACAAGATGGATAATGAGCTGGGTTGGCGGGACTTACTAACAGGCTGATACATGCACACCCACAGTTTTGGTCAATATTTCCGGGGAGGTTCCTTTGTTTTGCAAAGCAGGAATAGCTCTTTTCTTGGCGTCTCTGACAGTGCATGGCAGGAGTATCATTCTATATAAATAGGCTCAATGCCTTGGAAAAGAGCGAGACAGGAAAAATAGCATTCATGATATGAGGCTAAAAGAATTACTCTTTGTACCTTAGACAAGTCTTGCCATAGTAACAAATTTCTATCTAGACCTTCCAATAGGTAATTTATATGATTACTTTCACCCTTTGCCAAAAGACCTGCCCAGATTTCTACATGAAGAAATCCTATTATAGCACGGGATTATACAGTATTTATATTTCACCGAGCTTTCTGTAGTATTTGATAAGAAAAAGCACGGCATCAAATCACCAAATTTTTGGATTATTCTATGGAGATTTGAGAAGTATACTTGACAAAAAGATAACGAAGCGGAATTCACTGGTTACAGTATCTGGACAATCAGGGATTTCTGTACTGGGTTCTGCATCACATCAATACTGTGTAATAATGTCGGTAACTGCCAGCGGGTATCTATCACATGATCATATCAAATAAAGGGATGGATCAATTTGTCTAGAAGTCCACCTTCTCCCACCATTCCACATTCTGACCCTCCTTGGAAAATGAGGAATTCATTGGTTCCACGTATCTTCCAACCTGATTCTACCTGGCCACGGACCGTCCAGTATACCGTTTCTGAAAATACTCCTGCAACACCGCGTATCCCAGGGAACACCATCAGGAGAGCCTGGGGACTCCTCCATAAGGCATTATTCTATCTTTCTCAACACTACTGTTCTTGGTTCCATATTCCTTTTGACTCCCATATCGTCCAATTGCCTTTGGGGCTTGTCATGAAATGGACAGATCGGACGAGTATAGAGGAGGCTGCTGCGATGCAAATGGCGGAAGCTGCTGGAATACCTGTTCCTAAATTTCTAAGCTGTGGGGAGCATCCCGCTGATCCATTCAATCGGAAATTCTCTATCTTGATGACAAGAATCCCTGGCATGCCACTGGAGAACTCGTTTGATCCGCTGCAAGTTGAGACGGAGGAGCCGTGGCTATATGAATTAAGGACATGCTTACACGCTATGCGTCGATGGTGCCCACCTAATCCAACCTCTATCTGCTCACCAATTGGAACCTGTTTACGGAGTTCTCGAGTGCCTTCTCATATCATGGGACCTTTTGCAAATACAGACGACTTTTACGAGTTTCTTCTTAGTCCAGCCTCATCCCAGGGCTTCGAATCGATTGTGGAATATAATCAAGCATTGTCCTGTGCGAAAAGTATTCAGGATCGCCCCCACCGCATATTATTCACACATGGAGATTTCAAAGCCCATGATATCCTGGTTGATGGCGACGGTCATTTATCGGGATTAATCGATTGGGAGTCTGCAGGCTGGTATCCTGAATACTGGGAATTCACGACCGCAATGCGGTTCGGTAAAGATAGTTGGTGGTTTCAAGTGGCCTTTTGGATGGGGGGTGATCAATACCCTGACGAGCTGGCTTCGGACATTGCCTTGAATGCACTGACGGTCGACTCCTACATAGCTATGTAGATGGAAGCCACTTTTTATAGAAGCCAAAGTGGGCGCCCTCGAGTGGAGCTTTCTCCGGTTGGGAAATTGAGATTGCCGATGTAATTGATATTCATTTATTCCGAGTAGTGAATTGTTGATCGTAGACTTGGATGGCCTAGGTCGGCGAGAGGTAGACGTGGATTGGACTAGAGTGCTATAGAATTCCAGCACCGCTGGATACCAGGTGCCCCCCGCCCCCCCTGCCAGCTGTCAATACTGATCAGCTTTGAGACTATCAAATGTTGCGGTCATGGGGTAAAAGTTTACACCCCGGAAGATGACTAATTCACTTCACTATTGACAGTGATCAAACAATAACTAAACAAAGGAAAAACATATAGAAAATGTTTGTCAGTGGTCACTGAACCGGTCAGGATCCAACTTAGTGCAGTTCAAGTAAGGATCTACCAGGCTACAACGAGTTACCAACTCGGCCATCTGGCAAAAGTCTAGAATTCCAAGCTCAATAGCTGAGACCGCATGCGCATGTGAGTCAAAACAGTTAGATCACACGACTTGCTTAGTAATGGGTTCAGATCAATCACCCTCATTGCCGCAGTCCGACCTTTGCCAGAAGCATATATGGTCGCATTATCAGATTTTGGACAGGATTCCATACTATTATCTTTAAAAATGTGTTCCAATACACCTTTAAGAGTAGGCCCTGATGTCCTAAAGTTCTGCGCATCATTACAACATTCCGAAGCCTCTTCCATATACAAAGTCATGCTAAACAATGATCACTGCTGTCTGCAAGTGGTATGTCTCTTCCATGTCTGATCAATCCAATACTGACTCTTTCCGAGTACCACGATAATGAGGATCCTGGCTATGCTCAAGATGGTCGTGATTTGAATCGGTCACGCTGCGAATTGAACGCATATAGGAGTTTGCAAGCTGGTGGAGTATGCCAAAAGGGTGTGGTTCCACGCTATATTGGTTACATCGATCAACTCGACCCGGCGCTTTATCGGCCCCATCTAGATCACTTCGCAAATGACACCAATAAGCCGGCGGGCATCTTGCTCGAATTTCTGCCTAACACGGAAAGTTTGAATTGTGTCAATTAATCCAATGGCCGCTTCAAGGTTGCGATGCAAGGGCTGAGAGAAATCCATCAAACCAAGGTCCTCCATAATGATACCTATCCTAGGAATATTCTCATTGTTCGTGGGGATCCTGAGCGGATTGTTTGGATTGATTTCGATGTTTCTATGTCCTACTCGGAGTCTCAACTACAAGACGGTCGGGTGCGAATGTGGTTCGAGGATGAGATTGAGTGGGCAGCAAGCTTTGGAAACCTGTTGGTAGGTTAATGGCAAATTCCTATCTGTTTGGACAGAGATCTGATTGAGGACAGAGGAAGGATCAAGAGCGAGGCGAATCTCCTAACCTCAAGTATTATTAATTTTGGGCACAAATTTACCTTGCTGTGAGACTTGTTTCAGGAGAGTTGAACATGGAGAGTTATGGCTCAATTATATAGCTTTTTTTGGTGCTACTCTGGTTGTTAATATGCCGCGAGTTGCCACCTCATAGAATTCCGCACATACTCGATTTAAGGCGGGAGGCAGTCTCCAGAATCATTGCACATTTTGCTAAGGAACTCTACAAGATACCAATATATTTGTGACAGCCTTAGTTCGATGATATAGTAGGAAATGACAGGAGGCACAATTTAAGATAAAGTACACACTGTGGCGTACGCTATCTCATACTCTGTCTTGAAGTGAATATCAACCCAGCAGAGACAAGGACTGAATAATCAAATCTGAAGTAAAGACCTGTGATGCAGTGACTGGGTGAAGGTCGAAGAGTCTTTATATTATGCTGCACCCATTCGTCCAGCTAACGTGGCTTCACGGACAGTTCGCGGTTCTAGCTAGTTCTGAACTTTGCAAGGATTAGCCAATGAGTTCACTGAACAAGATGAAACCGATACTCACCGTGAGAGCCAGAGGATATAGATCGGATGTTCTGACATCATTTTCAGCGAGAGTTTCCTGCGGTGTGTGTAATGCTATAGAGGAGGAAAGACCATGACAGGAGCCGACACAATAGCTCTCCGAACTTGTATGAATAGAAAGACCAGAGATACCGTTGAGGCCACGACCACCGTATATTGTTAGATGTTGTAGCTCTTGGCTAAACCGAATCGCTTCTGTTGGGAAGTGACCAAATCTGTTCACTAATTCTCTTTCCGTTTCTCGTTTTCGTTGCACATAAAGTTCTTCGGAAATAAATTCGTGGCTTGACAGAGATGGATGTTTATTCCGGATTAATAAAGTCTCCTCAAAAAGAGGGGCAATTTCACGATGCCAACTGAGACATCGGAACTTGAGTGCCTGGATTCTGTCAGCAACGGTCCCAGAGATGTTGATACTTCTTACATCACGAATAATCCGGATTCTTCTGGATCCCTGCCATACATTGAGCCCTCCCCAACAGCCAAGAGACTCGGGATTGCCGAACAACCATGGTGATGTACCGTATCGCATACTTCTGACTCCCAACGCATCTTGTGCAAGTCCAATCGTCCCTATTCCCCTATCATTGACATCGATTGTCGGGAGAGTTTGAATTTTGGTACCGAGAAACAAGCTTGACTCTGTGGTATCAACTCCCATCCCACAAATATAATGTCTGCCTGCTATCAATATGCTGCATGCCTGGAATTTTTTGATGTTATTTGGGATCTCGATCAAGTCCTCATGTAGCCCGTATTGATGATGAACAAGACGAAGCGGGGCCCGGGGGTCAGGTGTTGGTCCAACAGCCAAGCCTGTCTCAGATAAGAAAGGAAGTGTTTTGGCTAGATCACACACTTTGGTCACAACTTGCCATCTCAAATCCAGTTCCTGATAGTGAGCCCAAGTTGAGAGGGCAAGCATCAGGATTCGTTTATCTTCTGAGTGGCTAGTCGCACCAGTACTGCAACGAAAAAAATGCAATGGATTTAACCGGCAGAATAGATTAGCATAGGATAGAGCCTGCTTGCTAGTCCTGAAGAAGCGAACCAAATCTGAGGGTGACAAATACTGCAAAATAAAGATGAGGATTTCAAAAGGTAACTTGGACAGAAAAGTAGGGTTATAGTGTGCTGCGTCGGGATTGAGGTATAGCCAGGTATCCTTCAAAGAAGATAAGGATTTTCGAGGTATTATGATAGCGTAAGGGTCTGGGCATACTATGAGCATCTGTTAGTAGAAGTTCAAGTATTAGGATTCGCGAAGCTTACTATAGGAGAAATGATTTGTTTCATTCAAAAAACACCTCTCCTGGTCAGGTTGAATTGCCTGGCAGAATCGATATACCTGATGCGGTCTGAGCTCAATCCCAGAAAATACACACAACAGACGGTAGCAGGATGTATGCATAATAAAGGCCTCTGTAGGAGTATAAGATGGTGAAGGTATTAACCTAATCTGAGATTGTTCCTCAGGCCATAGAAGACCTCGTGAGACTTGTAGTAGCACATTTTTGTCAAATCGGATAGGACCAATATCAACACGGTTTTCTCTGATCATCAATTTTACGCATCAACGAGAAACATCAAAAATATGTAGAAATAGAGGATGCATACCTGTATTAAGATTTTGTGTCCAGTCTGCTCGAGTAAGTCCAGTGGAGCATATCACACAGTACTTTGAAGATTCCATAAATGCTGGTGGCTTTGAGTTGAAGTCAAGCAAGGATGATGTGATTAGTGGGTGTTGGAAATGAGCATCATTTATGCCTGATTGAACGTTACACTGGATGCATCAGCTGATCGCTAGCCATAGATTGTAACATGTTGGGACATATGATCTCTCCGTCTGCTGCCTGGTAGGCAACGATATCGTTTTGCCCTACTGGTCAAGGATCTGACATACCATATGGTTACTTGACCGAGATTTATATTATTTGCAGTGAATAATTATCTTCTGCTTGGATAAAATCTTGAAGCATACGCTTGTTCCAAGTTGGTTACGCTGCCTACAGACCGATGAGGATGATGTCAGTTTGTCAACTGATTCTGTTTTGTGTGTTATGTTGTGAACGCCACATAAGTAGACACTTGGTTGAAGGTACTATCGTTCTGGCTGATCTTATCGAACCTGACTCGATCGAACCAATCATGGTGTTGGGTTTTTCCGGGGCTGATCGCTACCGGAGAACCAGCCATTTCTCTCATCTCCTGCACTCTTCTAGGAACTTTCCCGTCGCCCTTTCATCGCCTTTTATCTCAGTTCTCATCAAATCCATCAAAATTGTACCAATCGCCAAGGTTGAATTAAATTATTGCCCTTCCACCAATAGCTTTGAACCGTACGAAGAGGGGCCTTTCTTCCTTAAGTTGTAGGGATGGAGACCGACGCAAATTCGAAAACCGGACGGGGATCTAGATTCGCGCAAACACCAAATCATTGACGATGTGTTGGCCATCATGGCTGGCAGCGTGGCTTGCCATGGCTTCCACTCTTCCTTCCATGCCCTCTTGATGAGATCTTGGTCGCAATCCAAGGCGTTAACGGTCGAAGAGGGCACCACTTCAACCTCACGAACTGGGGGAATTGCCTCGTGTTCTTGACAATTGGCCTCTGTGAAAGCAGCCTGTATTCGGTTGGATTGTCCGACCAAATTTCGATCAGTTCGTGTCTGTGAGTCGTTTGATGACGGCATGATTGCTTGACTGGTGGTGGGGCTTGAGACAGATAAGCTCGAGATCTAAGTAAAGCTCAGCTGCAACGATACCCCCAGTATCTTAACGTCATACGGGAGAATCCTCGTTAGTAATGACGAAGTTGGAATCAGACCTCCACGCTATGAAGGAATCAGTCATGTGGGGCCTACCATCTCAATATCCTTCCGCCAGATCATGATCGAATCATTTTGGTGGCACAGGCTATCCCCCCCGGATGACGCTGACGAAGAAACAATGCTTATTCCCTCTTGAAGGGACTGTAACCAGTCATGCTTCCAAATTTCCCTATCCTCCTCCTTCGTGCCTTCTGCAAGTAGTGTCCAGCAGAATATCTTTCGCGTCGCCTGTAAAGAGAGATCTTCATTTCGTCTGTACTCGTTTTCCATATGCCGCGTAATGAAATCTCTGAATCCTAAATAGATAATAGGAGACAAGTGCAGAATAAGAGAGCCAATCTAGTAAAGGGTTAGCTATTGTGCTATGAGGTATCCTTCTCAAACGAACCTGTCGAATAGATTGAGCAAGACGGGTGATAAGCATGAACTTGGTTTCCGCAGGTTGTGAGCCTATATCAACGGTCCGAGAAGATAACAACCCACTATCGCGCGTGGCCCGCCTAGCCGTCGTTATCCACCTCCAGGAGCGATAGGATAGTTTGTGGCCACAGTTTGCATGTAATCTGACCTCTAAAGCGCACTGATCTAGTCTCACTACACCAAAAGGCAAGTACGGGCTCAATGGTGGTAATCCATATGTCCGGGACTCGACATCCGTTAGGTATAGTAAACGAAGCTCATCTTCACGGGGTATCATGAATCGGCCATTGTGGGTGGAGATAGGTACCCTTCGATGGTTTTGCTGGTCCATGAATGACTGCGGCGAGGTGGTCCAGGCATTTGCTTCCAATGAGACGGGTAAGATATGTGATTGACACATCCGGGCAACATGACCTAACAAGCCCGATATAGCCGCTCCTAGACATAGAGATGCGACTTTAGGTCTCCGTTGAGCCAAGGCAGAAAGAACATGATTAGACCTTTCTTCCGGAGAGAATTATGGTAAAGTCTCCTCCAATAGTGGGTTAAGCCACTCACTCACGAGATTGCTAGGGATATTCTCATCCCAGAGGCAACTCCCCAAGCATGATGGAACAAAATTCGCGGTACTTGAAAGGCACAGGAACTGAGGGAGTTCATCAGAACTCGGCAATTTGTCCTTGTAGATAAGTTCGAGATCTTGAGGTGAATTGCCAGGCGATCGTACGGGCAGCGGTAAGGTAATATAATAGCCGGTCCTTGCGTGTCGAGGAAAGGTAAGAGCAGCGGAAAATGCAGCAAGTAACTGATCAAAACAATTATACCGTCGCGCGAGCTTGTACAGGAATATTTGGGCTGTATTCGATGATGGAGGGGATAAATCTTTTGAGAAGGAAAGCGGCGCATCATGCTTTACCTTGAACAAACTAGGATCGCCTACATGGCACTCCCAAGGCGGATAATAATTCTTGCCATCCCGTTTTAGGATCGCTTGCCAGCCATGTCCAGGAGCGAGAATAGCAGCCCACCATTGAGCCTCTGCAGGATCGCAAGCATTGAGATCAAGAGAGAAGCAAGATCGCGAATCATTCAACGATTCTTGTTGTGCCCAATTACCAGTGTAGAAGACTCCATCCTCTGCTGGTCTTTGGCGGAGCTCTATCAACCGAGAAGAAAGGATATATGACCATCCTAAGGCAAGAATACTGAGGTAGTTTCCAGACGACGTGGGAAGATGATCAAAGCCAGTCCATTTTGCGAAGTCGGCTGACAGGCGGCAAACAGAAGGCTGGGAGACGCCAATATAAACCCTTTGTCCGCTACTCTTTTTTGTGTCCCCAAGATCACAATCGTTGTCTGATAATAAAGACCACTCTATGTGGCCTTCTAAGTAGAGAGAGTTGCGGTCGGTGGTCTCGACAATATCAGGAGATTCAGGGAGAGATGGAGTCCTGTGCAAAAGGCGTCTGATCTCGCTGCATGAAACCGGAATTCTAGGCTGTTTTGGTAGAAAAAGAGCCCTCCATATAAATTTTGAATGAACCGAGCACTTGAAAGATTGTGAAAAGGATGGGCGAAGCGTGTCCTGCTTGCTCCTATCAAGGAACAGCATTGTCGCTGACAAAATCAAGGAATGGCTACTGTCGATGGTGGATAGTAGGTGGTGGTAAGCACGTGAGGTTTGGGAACTGGATCATGTGACTTGGAGACGACCCCCCCTCCGGGCCCAACGACATCATCTCCCAACTACGGTCTGTATTTACCGAAAATCCCGGCGGGGCAGCTTTGAACTCCAATACAGATCAATCAATTAGGCGACTTCTGGCGCAACTGTGCAAAGTGCAGCCAGGCAGTGATGCCAGAGCCGTGATCTGCTGACCTCGCCCCTGTCGGAGCATAGTAGCAGGCGGTCCTAGAGGGCAGTATGGGTGCACATCTTCGAGAATGTTTGTCTTGTTTGCTGTGATGACGACGGGTCACGTGATTTTATATTTCGGGACTTCCTCACCGCTCATGTTCTTGCCCGGCTGCTTTCCTTGCTTCGTCTTTAGGCTGCACACCGATAAACCTCTCACGGCTCTTTGCCCCATATGCTGGTGGTCGCTGGTGGTTGCGCCAAAAGTTTGGCATGAAGAAGTTTGTGGGGCTGGGGTTAACTTAAAAAGTAATATGTC